>CAUYQG010172437.1:0-13814 GCA_963574415.1 Tarsius wallacei
CACCTGTAGTTCCAGCTACTTGGAAGGCTGAGGCGGAAGGATCGCCGGAGCCCAGCAGGTCGAGGCTGCAGTGGCCGGGAGCGGCCACTGCACTCCAGTCTGGGCGACAGAGTGAGACTCCAACTCAAAAAAAAAAAAAAAGAATAGTTTTTTGGGGGAATGGAATGAAATGAAAACTTTCTGCATTTTGGTGTTACATATTTTTACCCTTTTGAAATACCAGGCTCTTTGCTATTTTTGCTTTTAGCTGAGATGTTGTGTAAAGGTCCCAAAATGTTACAGGACTCTGATTGTCCCCAGAAGGTTTGTGGGTTGATAACATAAATAGAAGCTGGTTCTTCCATTTAGCCTAATCTTTAGAGTTTTTACCTGGCTTCATATTCTTTCATATTTATGTTTACTCCCTGACCCCGCCTCCCCCCCCACTTATTTTGGATTTTTGTTTGTAAAACAAGTATGACAGAATGTTAGTATCATAGCAATGTGTTGTTGTTCATGAATACTCCTCCTAAGCTTGATTTTTGTTTTTTATTGAATATTTGTGCTCCTGAAACAAGGATGCTTGAATAATAACACACTATGTTAAAAAAGGTACTCATCTGTATTTATATAAATAAATTTACCATAATTCAGAGTAAAGATTTTTTGACATTACAATGGAAACTGTACTTTGAGTACCCATATAACTATCCCATTTTTCACTTTCAGTACAATATTTAATTAATGACATGAGCTATTTAACACTTTATTATAAAATAGGCTTTGTTTTAGAGGATTTTTGCCAAAACTGCAGGCTAATGGAAGTATTCTGAGCACATTGAAGGTACACTAGGCTATGCTACAATGTTTGGTAGATTCGGAAATTAAATGCATTTTTAACTTACAATATTTTAAACTAACAATGGACATATTGGGATATAAACCCATCATGAGTTGAGAAGCATCTGTATATATCTTTATTTCCAAAAATTGTGAAGCAAACTAAATGTGCAGGTAAGTAAACTATAGTTCCCCGTCAGTGGAATATTTTATAGCCACTGCAAAATAACAAAGCACTGTGGGAAATGCTTATGACAAGTGCAATGGGCAGAATATTAAAATAGTGTGCAGGCTTTACCTCCAGGTGGTTAGCACACTGCATTATTCACATTCAACAAAGCCACTGTTTATTGAACATCTATATGCTCCAGGCACCAGACAAGGTGTTTTCATGTGCCATTCTCACTAGTGCTCATGCAAACCTGAAGTAGGCACCATACCTTCTGTAGATGGAAGTGGTCAGGTCGGGATATGTGGAAAGAATTCGTGTGTCTGGTGAGATTTGGGTTATAGGACATGAGAGTCTGTTCCAACCTGATATTCCACAATCCAGCCATGACTCTCTTCTTATGCATGAATCCCATTCTTCCCTCTCCAGGAACGGAATTCCAGTCCCTCTCTCTAGAACCCTCTTTGCTCCCGTCACAGCCCTGGTAGCAAAGCAACTCTCAGTCCATTGAAACAAAAGAGTGCATCTGAGCAAGTTGGCCAAAGTTCACTGGCCAAGACTTCCTTCATTTTTAAAATTTAAATAGATAATTCACAATGTACAAAATTCAGAAGATAGAAAAAGAGAGAGTAAATATTATGTCCCCTTTCCATTGGTTCCAGACCCCCGTATCCCGAGTTCCCTTCCTTGGCGGCAGTCACTGCTGCCATATCTTGCATTGCTTATAGAGATAAAATATTCTAAGTTTTGCTATCTTTAACACTCCACCTCTGTACATCCACAAACTACACATTTTTTCCCCCAGTTTTCCTACTCTAATGCTTAATGCTACACCTTAGAACTCATCCATATCAGAGCATATCAATTTGTTTCCTTCTTTTTTAAAGGCTGCATAAATTATATTCATTAATTTATTTGAGTATTGCTTATTGAAGGGTATTTAGGTAGTTTTTACTTTTTCCTAAGGCAAACAATGCCAGAATAAGTATCCATAGACACATATCATTTCAATATATGGGTGCATTCATAGGATAAGTTCCTGGAAGAGAACTTGCTTTGTCATGAGCATTTTTAATTTTGGCAAATATTTACAAATTGCTTCCCACAGAGATCAACATGGCTAAATCCCTTCTGCCCCCATTGGTATTGGAATTAGTCTCCAGACTACTCACATTCTGGTTTAAGTTTATGGTAGTGGATTGGAAAAAACACGGGAGTATGAACCTGGCCAACTCTCTTCCCCTTCATGAATCTTGATTTCCATAGCCATAAAAAGGTAATGCTACCTGTCCAAGCAGTATCACAGCTTCTGTGAAGACCAAGTTAGTAATCGCTCAGTACTGTAACTTGTCAACTCTGGATGCATTCAGTAGTGTGGTTTGTCAACTGCAAGGCTTAATACATTTGCTGTTCGAGGCCAACATAGAGGTTTTGTCCTTTTCCCCACATTAGTTTCTACTCTGTGGCAGTTATGGCATCCTTGAGCATCCTCAGAACCTGATAAGGGGGCCGAGTCAGCGGTGCCACCTTGCAAGGGCTGTGCAGAAATCGCAGGTTGGTCTGACATCTCCCTTAATGCCTCAGGCTTGAATAAGGGCATCAAGGACAAAGCTGCTGGGGGTGTCATCCTACAAACTGGACATGCCGGGTGAAATACGGAGATGTCACCCTCACTAAGTAAAAAGTAAAGTGACCATTTAACCCTATCGATCACGTCTGTGAAAAACTGCTTGGCTCAAAGACCACGGTAGGAGTTGGGAGCAATAAATTTCAACTCTTCATATTGGCCTTTTGGAGAGAAAGCGTGAGTTGGATTCTTATTTGATCATGAAGTTATTAGATGAGTTCCTTGTTTTCTTGAAAATTCTACTGTAGTGTTATAAAGACAACATCTAAATAGCTTTTTAAAAAATCACTGAATGACCTTTAAAAGTAAATATTTTTGTATCTTAATTTTCAAATATAAAGCAAATAACATATCACAAAGAAACGGTCAACGTAGAAATGTGAAAGTCCCCAGCTCCAGCCCCACCACCTTCATGTACTTGCAGGGGAACTTAGTTGTTTATCCTTTTGAAGGCTTTTTTCTGTGCATGTTAAAAACTATGTGTATGCTCATGTATAGGACTACATATGTAAAACCTTTTTACAAAAATAGAACCCTCCCAACACAGTGTTCTGTAGCTTAACTTTTTCACTAGGCAATGTCTTAATAGAGGTTAGTGATTTCAGAACTTCACTCCCCAGAACCAAGGACATGGTGGAGGAACCCAGGCCATTTCTTTTTTTTTTTTTTTTTTGAGTTGGAGTCTCACTGTCGCCCAGACTGGAGTGCAGTGGCCGCCCCCGGCCACCGCAGCCTCGACCTGCTGGGCTCCGGCGATCCTTCTGCCTCAGCCTTCCAAGTAGCTGGAACTACAGGCACGCGCTACCACCGCCCGGCTAATTTTTTTGATTTATTGTAGAGATGAGGTCTCGCTTGCCCAGGCGGGTCTCGAACCCGCTGGCTCAGGGAATCCACTCACCTCAGCCTCCCAAGGCGCGGGATTACAGGCTGAGCCACCGAGCCCGGCTTCAGGCCATTTCTTAAGAGGAGCCTAGTGAATGTAACAGAACCCAAGAAGCATGGTATATGTCAAATGATATATCTCAGATGGTATACCTCAAATGATACATTACATGATATACCCGGAAAGATATATCTCGCATGATATATATCTCAGATGATATATACCATGATATATCTTCAAATAACTGAAGGATTGTTAGAGGGAAGAACTATCATTCTGTTTTGGTGACTCCTAGAGGGTTGTGATGGTGACAAGCTGATGGACGCTTCAGGGAAGGAGTGATCAGTGAATTCTAAGTGGTATCCTCAGTGTGCTGGCTTTGAGTCAACCTGCCTTAGTTCCAATCTTGACTGTTTCACCTATAGCTGCATAAAGTCTCTGTGCCTCAATTTCCTCATCTGTAAGATGGGGTAAGAAAATACCTCTCCTGTGCAATTTCTGTGAAGAGTAAATGAGATATTCTGTATAAAGCTCTTAGAACACTGCCTGGTGCAGAGTGAGCCCTCCATAACTGTAATTAATGCCCTAACACTTTTGGTCAGTGTTTGTAATCCAGATATCCGTGAGCTCTCTGATCATCAATGGTCATATTACTTTTCAATGTAAAAATGCATAATAGCCCATGTCCCTATTCAGTGTGACTTTAGAAAAATCCCATGTTTTTCCAGGTTTCTGTATTTGCTGAGCCACAGTTGTCTTCCTCTGGGCTGGATAGGTCTTCCCTGCTCTGCTCCACTCATGCACAACCTCAGGCTTCTCTTAATTCCCTGTAGCATAGCAAGGAACACATCACGTTGTTTAATAAAGTTTACCTAATGTAGGGGAAGCCTTGGTTCGCGTGTCCAAACCTGAAGCTCGTGCTATGGTCTGTGTTTGTAGCCTGTTGCCTGTACCCTGATCACCACTGCTCTTCACCCAGGGGACCATCATCAGGCACAGTGCCACCATCAATCAAGTTTGGGTGGCTCATACCCATTACACCACGGTGACTTGCCTCCAAGGTCTGTTCCTTGGCCAGATCCATCTCCTTATTTTCCTTCTACTCCAGCTCAGGCAATAATGTGTTGGTAATTTCTCTCCATTTCAAAAAACAAAACAAATTAAAAAAAACCCCCAAAATCATGATTGGTAGTATTTGAAAATGTCTTTGGTGTGATTACTCCCACCATGCTCTATTTCAGTTATTGACGGTTTAATTACTAGCTTGGAGAATTCTTGCATATTTGATGATTGGCCCTCTTGGATACACTGCTAGGTCCAGGCATGTGCAGCCTTCCTCATGGATAAGTGGTTCTGGGTATGATCCAGGTACTGATAAGCAAGAAAGAGGTAGCAGTGAACTCATTTGACATGTGTAGTGTTTCTGTGGTAACTCCTCCTGTCTTGGGTTTCAAAATTAGATGTTTGGGATTAGGTGAATCATCTAAACTATCTTTTTTTCGGCTTTAATTTCCTGTATTATTGTCACAATGCACACTGATCCTTCTTTTTGTGTGTCTGTGAGAACTATTTCTTGAATGGACCTGAAAGCTTTAGTTTAGGGGTGGGAGATAGGGCCGCAGAGCCAGATTTCTGAACAATCCATGATATTTTTATTTGCTGGATATAAAAGACAGAATCATGCCTTTTGACCTTTGTAGACTTTTTAAAAACTTTGTTTTATTTTATTTTAGAGTTGTGAGATACATGAGATGATTTACTACATAAGTAAATTGCGTGAAGGTGAGGTTTGGACTTCTAGCAAGCCCCTTCTCCCCCTGATAGTAGACCTAGTATCCAGTATATTGCTGTGTGCCCCTTATGCCTCCTCCCTCCCCTAGCAGTGTTCAGTGTCTATTGTTCCCACCTATGTGCTCATGTGACCAGTGATCAGGGCCCACTTCTGAGTGAGATTATGTAGTATTCAGTTTTTTGTTTCTGTGATAGTTCCAGCTGCATCCATGTTGCTGCAAAGGCCGTGATTTTGTTCTTCTTTATGTCTGTGTAATATTCCATCGTTTATATATATGTACCACATTTTCTTTATCCAGTCCACTTTCGATGGGGATCTGGGTTGGTTCCATGTTTTTGCTATTGTGAAGAGTGCTGCAATGAACATATGAGTGCAGGTGTCTCTTTGGTAGAGTGATTTCTGCTCCTCTGGGTATATTCCCAGAAGTAGAATTGCTGGATCTTTTGGAAGCTCAATTTTTAGTTCTTTGTGAAAATGTCACACTTCTTTCCACAAAAGTTGAATTAGCTTATATTTCCACCAACAGTGTAGATGCGTCCTCTTTTCTCTGCAGCCACACCAACACCTGTTGCTTTGACTTTTTTTTTTTGAGCTGGAGTCTCACTCCGTCGCCCAGTCGACCCACTGGGCTCTGGCGGTCCTTCTGCCTCAGCCTTCCAAGTAGCCGGAACTACAGGCGCACTCTACCACACCCAGCTAATTTTTTGAATTGTTGTAGAGATGAGGTCTCACCAACTTGCCCGGGGATGGTCTCAAACCCGCGGGCTCAGGCAATCCGTTCGCCTCGGCCTTCCAAAGTGCTGGGATTACAGGTTGAGCCACCAAGCCCTGCCTGTTTTGACTTTTTAATGATAGCCATCTTTACAGGTGTTAAGTGATATTTCATTGTAGCTTTAATTTTTTCACAGGCATTTATGGCCATCAAAAATGCTTTCGTAAAGTCCTGCCCATATCTTATTATCTGCCAATCGAAATTTTGTTCAAGAAATAAACAAGTAATGCACGCCTTTGGGACTTGATACTGAAGACTTGGTGGTGCCCTTCCCACCAAGAATCCTCATTAGCCAGATTTCTAGATTAAAGTAAACTTTATTTTCACCCAGTGTTTTCAGTCTTCATCAGAACAAACAGCAGTCCCAGGAAACAGATACATCTGCAGCTCTGTGAAAGAATAACATTCCTTCCCCTCCCAGTCTGGGAGAGAGCACCACCATCCCCCCCATTCCCCATCCCCACAAGGATGCCAGATGCAAGGGAGTTTCCTTTCCTTGGCTGGTCTTCTAAGTAAAGTGAGGCATTCTTGGGGCGTGAGTCATCTGTCCTGACTCCAGGCAGTGTAGCATGGCCAGGACCTCCTGGGGAAGAGGAAAAGTGGGGAAAAGCCTGAACCCACGTTCTGAGTCTCTGAGAAGGGTTCTCAGCCCTCACTGTCTTCTCCAGAGCTCTGCCCACTTGTCATAGGGACTGTTGTTTTCTTTTCTTTTCTTTCCTTTCTTTTTCTTTCCTTTTTTCTTTTCTTTCGAGTTGGAGTCTCACTCTGTCGCCCAGACTGGAGTGCAGTGGCATGCTCACAACCATCCAACGTCAACCTGCTCGGCTCTGGCCATCCTTCCGCCTCAGCCTTCTAAGTAGCTGGAACTACGGGTATGTGCTATCACACCTGGCTGATTTTTCGTTTATTGTAGAGACGAGGTCTCACCAAGTTGCTTGGGCTGGTCTCGAACCTGCGGACTCAGGCAATTCACTTGCCGTGGCCTCCCAAAGTGCTGGGATTATAGCCTGAGCCACTGAGAGGGGCTGCAGTTTTCAAAGTGAGACTTAGGGACACGGAACCACATATATAATCACGATGGCTGTCAAGAGATAGAGAAGAGGGGAACAATCGTTCCTCTTTTTTCTGCCCAGGTCTCACGCCAAAGGCTGAGCCCGACAGTGGTTCTGAGGGGGTGCAGAACTTCAGCACAGAGCCTACCTTCTGCTTTTGCACAATCACCAGCCAGCCCTGATGCTTCAGGACACACGACTTTCAAAAGAGAATGAGAATGTTCTGGCTTAGATACCCTGAATGCAAATATTCCCTATTGGTAAAAAAGAGTCCATTCTGAATTGTAGGCAAATTACTACTCTGTGGTCACCAGAGAGTAGTTCTGCTAGTTTGTTGTATCGCAAATATGTAATTTAAGAGGTGAATATGTCTGCTACCCAAGGAGTCCTCACTTTGCCAGGAGATTCCTTACACTAGATTGCATAGGATTTTTGAGGGGTTGCTTCAAATTCAGTGGCTACTTGGATGACCGGAAAAGCTTGCGAAGTCAAAGCCACTGTCAATTGAGGCTAATCAGGGATGAAAGAAAATACTCTTTGGAATTGCCATCCATGTCTTATGTCTTGAGTGGTCTTACCGACAAAGTTCCATGAACCCAAAGCCTTAGGACATTAGTGCAGACTTCTTTGTCAGATAACTTTGGAAATGCTTAAGAGGGTTTCATTACTGTGAATCTTCTCTGGACTTTGCATATGAACATTTGTGAGTGTCGTGGAACCAGTCATGTCACAGTTTCCATGACCTTATGTGACTATGTCACCCTGTGGATTTGCTGACCCTGTTCTAAGGAATCGACTAGGTAGGTCAACTACCAATTATGCTCCTTGAATACAGCTGGTGTTTCATTTAGGGAGTGCTTTTCTCCAAAGCATGCTTGTTTATTTTTATGCAGATTGTTGATATGATGAACAACTGTCACATATCTGCTAGAGGATTCTAAAGCATCAGGGATTTGTTTACCCTGCTGGGTCCTATTTCTCACCTGGGATTCTGCACCCCCCCCCCCCATCAAGAGGAGACCTGGCATCTGTGCAGGCAATGGTGTCACATGCACCATAATGTCACCCACCCCTACAACCCCTTCCTGAAAAAGATACTATTTTAATATTTTCTTTTTTTTTTTAGTTGGAGTCTCACTCTGTCACCCAGGCTGGAATGCTGTGGCATGCTCATAGTCACCCCAGGGTCGACCTGCTGGGCTCCAGTGATCCTTCCGCCTCAGCCTTCCAAGTAGCCGGAACTACAGACACGTACTACTGCACCCAGCTAATTTTTGATTTATTGTAGAGACAAAGTCTTGCCAAGTTGCCCGGGCTAGGCAATCCACTCACCTCAGCCTCCCAAAGTGCTGGGATTACAGGCTGAACCACCAAGCCCAGCCTATTTTAATATTTCCAAAAGCCTGATGTTGTGTTAGCTTGGATTCCACCAAACAAGAACAGTAGTGGAGTTTGGGTTTTGTTATAAGAAGAAACAGTGTGTTGCATAAGCGGTGCTGGTATTCATATCTTATGTTTACTTCAGGAAAATTTTAGGCCATAGATCAATTATCAGTCTTGACTCTATCGGGTTATGGAAAACAGGCTTTGGTGTTTTTTCCCGCCAATAGCCTTTCCATTGCCTGGGGTCCAGCTCCATCCTGGTTTTAATACTCTAGTGGGATTTTCTTCCTATAGGTGCTAAGTGTGAAAAGAAATTTGATGGCCAACTGGACTGTTTGTTTTAAAACAGTCATTCAGGTTAGGGCGTTGAACATAAAATATGCTTCAGAAAGGTTTTTAAATGATCCTTCTCTTGGTCATCTCTGGGAAATAATCTTCTGAAGGTCATTTTGAAGAATATAATTATAAAACCAATTAAAACAGCTCATCAAGTAGCCTCTAGAGTCAGAGTCCTCTTGAACTTCTAATCCTACCGGAGCCTCAGAAACAGACAGGGAGTCAAATACTAGAAAACATTTTGCAGATGATTTATTTAGCTCTCTCTGTGTTGTACCTTGTTTATTGGCAGAATTCTCAATTCTTCTTTCCTATCATTAATATTCAGAGTGAGCACGTGTGTGTTAATCAAAGAACAGCATAAAGAATAGCACCTTTGGGGATTACATTTTAAGGTTTTAAAGTAATTATTTGGCTTGGAATTGACTTGAATATAAACTCCTCTGCTGAATATGGGGGAATTATATACTATGCATTCTTGAGTCTACATCACAGCCAAAAGATAAGCCTCTTTTCTGAAGATTTGTGTAAAAATCTGTACAACTGCTACCATATTGGATATGTGTTACGCCATCTCTCACACTGGGGATACAGTTGGCCCTCCAAATCTGAGGGGAGATTGGTTCCAGAATCCATGGATGCAAAGGTCCCTGCTATAAAGTAGCATAGTTGGAACTAGACTTAAAGCATCTTTCCCAGCACCAAATGTCGGGGGTGGGGGAGTGGGGAAGGTGGTGGGGGGAGAAGCGTAGTATTTGCATATAACTTATGCACATTCTCCCATATACTTTAAAACCTCTCTAGATTACTTATTATGCCTACTGTAATGTAAATGCTATGTAAATAGTTGTTCTATTGTACTGTGTTTACAATTTGTATTATTCATATGATTGTTTTTTTGTTCCTCTGAGTATGTTCTGACCACAGTTAGTTGAATCCTTGGATTCAGAACCTGTGGATATGGAGGACTTATTGGATTAAAAAACATCATTAGCAAGGATCATGGTAGGACAGAGGGTGGTTAGCACTTGGATCCTGGAGTCATATAAACGTGGATTGGGTCCTGGCCCCTCTGTTTACCAGCTATTTAATATTACCCGTGTTACTTAATCTCCCCAGTACCAGTTCCCTCATCCCTAAAATGAAGATGGTAGCAGAAACTTACATCGCAGTATGAGGATTCTTTCAACAAATGATTATGCACCAACCGGGCACTGTCCCCAGCTCAGGGAAATACCACAGAGGAAGCTCCTTGTGAATATTCAATAAATATTGGCTCTTACGCTCCCAAATTAGTGAAAAGCAGGGAAGAGCTGCTCTTGCCTTGTATCCGTTCCCCTCCCTCTAGCGTTTTCTTGTGTCACTATAACTTCTGCCATAAAGAATTTCCACTGCAGGGAGGAGAAAGGTTGCAAGATGCTCTCCAGTGAATTATTGCCTGAACAAAGTGCTTGCAAATAACATCCTATAAAAGCTCTGTGTGCGAAGCAGGTACAGAGCTTCTTCTTGAGGATTTATGTGTCTCACAGCCCTCTGAGCACACAATTTGCCAGGGTCCCTCTCCAAGGGCCCACTGGAGTCCACACCAATCCAGTGGCACCGGGGCTCACCACACACCACGCAGCAGCCCTTCTTTCCCAGGACTCACTCTGCGGCTGTGACCTAGGATAACCTTGGACACTAAATGGAGATGCAAGTCCTGGGATTTGTGCTGGCCAGGGGAGGTGAGATTATGCCCTCTGCTTTGCTCATAGTATGAACACTGTTTTCAAAACTGGCTGCTGTTAAAGGCCCTTGATTTTTACTGCACTTTAATGAGTTTTAGAAAATGCAAAGGCGCAGTTTGAGGTGTGTGTATGTGCATGTGTGTGTACCAGCTGTGCTACTGGGCACCTAGGAGCTGAAGGTTGGCTGGGGGTGGAGGCAAGGGGAGAGAATGGGAGGAGGGAGGCACACAGAGGTACCTGCGCAGGCCAGGACCTAACAGGAAATACCAGTCATAAGCAACACCCTGGGTGAGAGGGGACGGCGCATCCAGGTCGGGGAGGCCTGGCCTTGAATGCAGAGTTGGCTGTCTGGTGGTGGCCCCCAATCGCCTTGACCAGGGTGCTTTGGGGAATAGTGGGAGAAGAGCATATGCAGCAAGGAGAAACTGACCTGGGGGTGAGGGGAGGCCGACAGATGTGGCCAAGTGCCACGCTGGGTTGCTTTCCTTCTCTCTATGCTCACAGGTAATTTTAAATTTGATTGTCAAGGAAAAAGCTGTGTATAAGGAAATGCTCCTCACATCATTTATAATGGCCAAAAATGAGACGCTCTGGATGTCTAGCCATATTGGAATGGTTAATTAAATGTCAGCGTTTAATAGTCGTGGTCTAATACAGTCATTAAAGCAGATGGTTATGAAGACTGTGGTGTAACATGGGGAATGGTTATGGTACACACATGAGAGCAGGTCACAGCATCTTATACGCAATATGCACAATGGTGACTAACAGCACTCAGCACTGTGATGTTGAGCACCTATTCACCATAAGCCAGGGAAGAATGGGCTCTGGAAGTAACAGAGAAGTCTTGTTCTCTTCGGGAATGGGGCACACTAGGGGTATTGACACAGCAAATGAACGCACAAAGAGAAATGATAGAAAAAATTCTAAGTAAATGATCCAAAAGGCAAATATGTAACAACAACATGTGAAATATATATGGAATATACAAATAGGGCTAGAGATAATTAGAGGATTGTCTGCTTGAGAACAACTGGCTGAGAATATACTCTGCATGTCACCAAAGGCTGGAGGAACACGTCAGAGCAGTAAGCAGAGTTTGTGTATGGAGGTTGTGTGGCACCTCCTTTGGTCCAAATTCTGGCTTTCCCACTTACCTGTGTGGGACCCTAGGCAAGATCTTTAACCTCTGTCTGCCTCAGTTTCCTCATTTGAAAAGTGAGGTTAACAGAAGCTCCTACTCCCTAGCTGTTGTGAGGGCTGAATGAATTAATGCAGGAAATTGCTGAGAGATGGTATGGGGAACATGCTTGATAATTGTTACCTATTATCATTACTATGTTAGTTTTTTTAGTCTTGACATTTTTTATATGTATTGATAGTGCATGGGTAATTATAAAGTCCAAACATAAATAATTTTTAATGTGTTAGTTTGGAAATTCCAAGTGCTGGAGAGTTGCGTGTGTGTGTGTGTGTGTGTGTGTGTGTGTGTGTGTGTGTGTGTGTTGGAGGAGCAGATCCTTTCCTCCTTTAGATGAGAATTAAGAAGTTGAACCCTGGTTGTCACTGGTAGTCATCTCATGAGGGCAGCCATCTTGTATCCTGAGAGCAGACAACCCAAGGCTGAAGCCAACATATGGGGAGGAGGGGAAGAGGATGGCTGAGGAGAAGAATAGGAACTTGAAGCACATTTTTTTCCTAGAGCAATTCACTAAATTCTATCAGTTCTTCAAGCCAAGTTGAGTAGGGCTTTCTGTTACTTGAATCTTTATAAAACCGGACAGATACGGCACAGTATGTGGGGAGACCCATTTCACCTGAGTCCTCAGTGAGGGGCTTGTGGTCACATTCCTGGCTGTCGAGGCATCAGTCCTGGTTTCCTGGTGTGCTCTCTCTGTTGCCTCTTCCCAGAGTTTTTGTGTCTTCATCTTTGTGGCAGCTATTAATACCTCCATCCTCACAGATGGGTTCTTCTGAGTTTTCTTTTCTTTTCTTTTTTTAAGTTTTCAAACAAAGTTTATTAGCGAAAGGAGAGAGAAAAGACAGGGTGACGTGCCAGAGCTGCCATGGATGAAAGAAACTGCCCTGAGTTTTCATATTGTAGCCAGCACTGCAGACCTCTCCTGACCTTGTGGGCTTTGGGAAGAAATAACTCAATTCTCCACTTCTCTCCTCACACACCAGCAATGGTGATATTGGGCTGTTACTATTGGGAGTGTTAGTAAATGAAGCCATCATCCCACGTGCCCAGGTAGGAAACACTCCTTTTTCCTGCTCTCTACTCAGCCATGAGGTCTTGTCATTATTTTTCTTTGCACTGTCACTTGAAGCGATTTCTTTCTTACATTTATTTGTGACACTGATGCTTCAGACTTTCATCTGTTATCACTGGGGTTATTGTGATTTTTATCTCGAATTTCTACAAATTTTACATACATGGTGACAGCTTACCTGTCACTGTCTTCGTGCTTCCATCTGCTTTACCCAGGACTGCAGCCCACCCGCAGTTCCTTTCCAGGATTCAAGGGGGTTTCAGTGTGTGAGTCACATGTTCTTCAGTGTGAATCTGTTCCTCCCTTCCTTCTAAGCTTTCAGTTGTTGACTCCACACATGGCAGGTAAATCTGTGAAACCAGGGGTGGCTTCACTGTGACACAAATGAAACTGAGTTTTGCTTGCATAAATCCCTGCCTGAGGTCCTAGGGAGACCTAGGTGTGCATTCACATGGTCACATGCATTTGAAAATTTGTAGCCGGGCTCGGTGGCTCAGCCTATAATCCCACGCCTTTGGGAGGCTGAGGTGAGTGGAATGCCTGAGCCCGCGGGTTCGAGACCCGCCTGGGCAAGCGAGACCTCATCTCTACAATAAATCAAAAAATCAGCCGGGCGTGGTAGCGCGCGCCTGTAGTTCCAGCTACTTGGAAGGCTGAAGCGGAAGGATCGCCAGAGCCCAGCAGGTCGAGGCTGCAGCGGCCGGGAGCGGCCACTGAGCTCCAGTCTGGGCGACGGAGTGAGACTCCAACTCAAAAAAAAAAAAAAAAGAAATTAGCACATTTTTCTCACCTGCTTGCAGAAAGCTCCTGAGAAATGAGGTGCTCCCATGCTCTACTCATGCCCATCTTTCACATAATGAAAAGCAACATATGACAAGTCAGTGACAGTGGCAGAGAATCACACAGGTCTCCTGTCACTCACCCAGGGTTCTGCTATTATATTATTGCTTCCTTCTCCTCCTCCTCCTTATTTTTTTTTTT
>CAUYQG010172438.1:0-15211 GCA_963574415.1 Tarsius wallacei
GAAAGGAGTGTATGTTTGTGTGTGTGTGTGAAAGAGAGAATGAAATACACACATATGCATACAGAATGAGAGCATGAGGCAGAGAGAGAAAGAAAGTGAGAGAGGGAGAAAGAGAGAGAGAGAGAGAGAGCAAGAGAAGGAGAGAGAAAAAGCAAGAGAGAAAGCGAGAAAAAAGTAAGAGCGAGCGAGAGAAAGCGAGAGAAACAGAGAGAGAATCGGAGAGAGATACTAGTCAGTCTTATGTATAGTGAAGAAAAACATTTAAAAAAAAAATCAGTTCCTGGGATTATGGGATCCAGTCAGCTGAGTGCAATCAAAGAGGAAAACACAAATGCTTTGTGGGATTCTGTGGAAGGGGTGCATCAGCAGGCTCTCCCTCAAGGACCCCTCTTTGAGATGAGGTCAAGCAAACTGTAGAAAACAAAACCAGGCCCAAGACCAGACCTCCCTGCTGAGATACAGATTTCCAGGAAAAGAAAAGAAAAAAACCAAAAACATGTGAGAACCATCTTGCCTGATGTCAAGGAATTGAAAAGGCACTTTCTTTTCTGATGATTCGTTGAAGAAAATAAGCCCTTTTGGCAAAGTTCCACCCTGCCCTAAAGTTTATTGTTCTTTGGCATCTTGGTCCCTGGACCACCCATTCTGCGTGATTTTGTTCCCATGTGGCATGAACTACACTGAAATATCAGCTTGCGTGTGTCACATCCAGAAAGGAGGGCTTGGACTGACTGACATTTGTTCTCCATGTTGTCTTTTTCCCCCTGACACAGGTGGGCGGGGCTGAGGCAGTTTCTGCTGTGATTTTAGCGAACTGTCTTTTTTCTACCCCCAGTCATTCAGTTTCTTGTGTTTATGTTTGCATTTTAAAATTTTACCTCTTTTTTTGGCGAAGAGCAGAAGAAAAAGAAAGTTCTTTCTTTTTTTGCAGGTAGTATGTGGTATCGGACCATCGCACACTAGCTAAGGGTTTATGTCCTGTAGTTTGATAAAACCAGGCCCAAAACCTGGCTCCTTCACTTACTAATGTTTACCTTGGGCCAGTTTATACACCTTTAGCCATCTCAGTTTGCTTATCTGAAAAATGGGGTTAATTATGGAAGCCCCCTGGCCCCAGTGTTTTAGGATGAAATGAAATCACTCGTACACAGCCATGCACTGCCTGGCATCTGAGACTTGTTCAATAAATGGTGCCAGCACTGGTTCATTGATGGGTTTTACATTTCTCATTAGACTGTATGGATTTCATCACTGTCAACACATATGTTCCCAGAAGGAGGATTTTGGCCTTGACCATATTCTTATCTCACAAACATGCTTTCTGTGGATAGCTGTATCTACCTCCAGCCTGTATCTCTGGTCTTGTGCTTGTACTGCTGGTCAAGCTTCTTTTCCCAGTCTCAGATATACAAATTCACTTGATAACAAAACCCAGCTTGTAATACTAAAAGGAAACTCACAGTTCTTGCCTCAAATGAGCTTTTCCTACGAGGTTTGTCTCCTACCACATTCACCAGTTTTTCAATGTAGAGCTCTGGTGCCCACCCAGCCCCCTTTTACTGGCCCCCCATGTCCAGTGTGTTCCACCAAGTGTTCTCTGCCACCCTACACCAACCTCTTCACCCATCTTGGTACCCCTTGATTTCTACAGTTTTGCTACGGTGGGCATTCCTACCTGGCTTCCTCGTTTCTATTTTCTCCACCTTCCATCCATTCTTTACTCTGTGGCTCTTCCCTATTCACCACACCTTGCTTACAACCTTCAGGTGGCTCCACATTACCTCCAGTGTAAAATCTCTGTGGCAGACCTGCAAAACGCTTCCTGGTTTGTCTCACCCCTTTTACCTTGCCTCATCTCTCTTCCTTTGTCTTTAAGGCCATATTGGAATATTTGGAAGCTCTTCCTGATTGGATGAACATCCCTCAGACTTTAGGTAAACACTTCCCTCTGGAAGACACTTTCCCTGGTTTTTTCACTGGGTTCTTCATTTCTTCAAGATTCAGCTCAATTGACACTTTCATAAAGCCTTTCCTGACTCTATCCCTCACATCTGGCTTAGGTTCCCCTCTCATCGCTTCTGAGGCATTCCTCAATCACAACTCTTACCATATGCCTGGGATGAAGGGGATTTGTTGAAGCTGTTTTTAGCTCTACCCACCATACTTAGTATCAAGTCTGGCACACAATAGAAATACAATATATGATTCCTAAAAGAGTGAATGGAAGAAGAAAGGAAGGAATGGATAAGATGTTAACCACTGTTTTGATGGGAGTAAATCTAAGAGAGAGGTTGTCCTCCAAAGCACAATGTCTATACATTGGTACTTGCCACTGGGGTCTTCAAATTATGAAACAAAATGCGCATGGTGAACACCCCAGTTGCTTACTATGCTTGCTTGGCCTGGTCTCCAGGTCTAGAAGGAATTAACCAGCCTTCCTTCCAGGTTCTTTCTGCCAATGGAGTTCACATAAAAAATTTAAGTCCACCTTCTCAGCTACTTGTCTCAGGAGTACTGGATACTTTGGAAGAATGAATGCCAAGATGCATTGGTGTGTTAGTTCTGATTCCAGTCTCTCTCACTGGACATTACTTTTTAATGTGTCAGTTTTCATTATCAAGTGGCGTTGCAATGATTGAATACCATGTCTCCCACCTCTTTGTTTCTCTGTAACAAAAAATAAATTTTGACAACACATAGATATATCTGTAGATTTGGGGTGTTCTTTGAAAGCTTGTGGGTTTTTACACTTTTTGACAAATTGTTAAGACTTCTGGATCTCTGCTTTACCCTGACATAATTTAGTTCTGAGTATCTCTGATCAATTACCTTCAAAACATTTATCTTCAGCACACTGAGGGAGCTTTAACATATCCTTCACCAAGTTTGGTTCAGTTTCAGTATTTTGTCTCTTGTTTCTTTAAATAACAGGATTAAAGCAATGGGGAAGGAGGTAAGGGTAACATTTATTAGGGGGACTTACCCCTCTTCTATTAACAACTTCTATGACTGTTTTTCATTGTGATTATAGGTCAAAGTTACTTTTTTTTTTTTTTTGAGTTGGAGTCTCACTCTGTCGCCCAGACTGGAGTGCAGTGGCGGCCACTGCAGCCTCGACCTGCTGGGCTCCCGCGATCCTTCCACTCAGTCTTCCAAGTAGCTGGAATTACAGGCGCGCGCTACCACACCAGGCTAATTTTTTTGATTTATTGTAGAGATGAGGTCTCACCAAGTTGCTCAGGCAGGTCTCGAACCCGCGGGCTCAGGCAATACACTCACCTCAGCCTCCCAAAGCGCGGGATTACAGGCTGAGCCACCGAGCCCGGCTCAAAGTTACTTTTAGATGATGGCTAATGCCTTTTGTTTTTTTAAGGGAACTCTGAAGTGCCAAGAAGGCCACGCCCTTTCTTGAAATTGATGCGAGAGAGGTTACTAGATTTATCCAAGGGCATGTAGCAAATGAGCATCCAAGTCTGGGAAGAGCAAACACTTTGATTTGTTGTCACTGCAAGATTTTGCTAAAGTAGTTTTGGAGTCAAACTTCATTTATTGGTCACTGTTCTCCTTTATGACTGGACAGAGTTTTTGTAAGCACAGAGACTGGACCTCCTTTAACGTTGACCTCAGCATCCTTTAACTCATAAGCGTGCCATCCTTAAGTAGGTCAAGAGACAACGAGTGGGACACACAGTTGCTCCGTCCCTTGTAGATGACTTTTCCCAGGTGACACCAGCCTGTGGATGAATCAGAGATAATGACTTGGACCTGATCCCCTGAGATCCCCAACATCTTCAACTCATTCTCAACTCTGCTGCATAGTTAAAATTCTGGAGCTTGGGCCCCATCCCCAGAGACCTGTATTTAATTGGCCCGGGGTGAGGCTCAGGTATCATTATTTTAGAAAACCTCCTTGAATGATTTTAATCTGTGGCCAGGGTTAAGAACCTATATTCTTGGCTATTTTGCCAATTTGGTGTGAAACCACTTCATCCTGAATAGCCGGCTGTGTAGAGCCCTGGCCAAAGAAGTCGGAACTTTGTTCTGTTTTAATTTAAGCCACATTTATTGTACTCAGATGCCAAAGAAAGAGTGTTAACTTATCCTTGGGAATTACAGACTGATGATAGAACTCCTCTGTAAGGAGACAAATGGAACTAATGGAATCACTCAAGAGTCTTCCAAAGCAAGGGGATGGTTAGGATTTGAACAGAACAAACTGGCATGCCTTTTGAGTGAGTAAAATTATGCCTCTTGAACCTGTCAGAAATCCTTGAAATAAAGCAGTGAATAAAAGGGACTAGTGGTTATAATTTATTTAGTCTTTCCAGAGGCCTTTGGCCGTTCATAAGAAGGGAACTCAGCAACCATGCAAGGAACGGCCAGGGATTAAGACTGATTAGGAGATGGGATGCCTCAAGTCAGGAACAAATGTCCATTTTTAATGTGGCCAGCTTTGGCAGGGACCCATGCAATAATCTGATCAACAGACTTTGTGATTTTTAAAATTCGTTTCCAGTTATAATTTCCCAATTTGAGAAACAAAGCTCCTCAAGCAAAGGGGTTAATTATCAGCTCTCTGACCTCCTCCTGTTACTCAACTTGGCCCATCTCCCTCCCTTCACCCCTGCCTGTCCATGACAGAGCAGCAGGGTCAAGTGGTTGGTTGTCTGGCTTTAACCTCAGGCCTCCATTCACACTCTGAAAATGTAAACTCTTCTAAAGTGCCATAAAGAAAATGAATCATAGGTGTTTTAGCAACTGTTTTGAAAGGCTGTTGGGATGTGGTGATCCAGTCAATGATAGGCAGACAAAGCAAGAATTGTAACCTGAAGAGCTGCCTAAAACTTGTCTGTCTCTCCTCCCATCTCTAGGGCCTGCTAGGCTGGCCTGGAGACCTTACATTGCCAAGCTGATCCAGGCCTCTTATTATTTAGGTCCTTCTGGAAGATTTTGCTTCTCCAGCTTCTGCTCTGACTTCTTTTAAACTTAGCACTTAAAAAAAAAAAGACAAACTACTCATCACCCAACACTCAATCCATGGAATTCAGGTGGGAGCTGATAGTCCCTCACCCTTATCTAATATATGTATATCCGTGTTCCAAGAATGGGCATGTTCCCCAGGTCTGGCCAATTAGCATATTATATCCCTTTGGCTCAGTGACCGCTATAGGGATGATCACCTGGCCCACGATGGTTTGATGAGTTCTGGTACGGGGAATTTTGTTGGAACCATCAGAAAGAGGTTCTCTCTCTAAGTTTGTTAAGCTGACGACAAGGGGCTGTGCTGAGGGGAGTAGCTTCTTGAGAAAGGGAAACAGAACAGAAGAAAGCAAAGTCAAGAGATGGAGCATAACACAACATTTGACATCTTTTAAGTCCCTGGCTCCAGTCTTATTTATCAGATATGCCTACTGAATTTTTCCGTTATATTAGTCAACAGATCTCTCACTCCACTTTTCTCCTGTTAAACTAGTTAAAAATGTGTTTCTGTCCCCCAAGGATCCTTTAATAAGAAGTCTTCAGTGGATACTTTCCTGCCCACTTAGTGTCCCATCCATTAAAACCAGTTTTCACTATCTCTTTAGGGACAGGTTCTTGGTCAGTGGTACATGGTGAGATCATGTGAACAATGAATCTGTGCCTCATAGGAGAGAGATAAAGAGGGGTGGAGGATTGTTCAGGTGAAAGGTTCACGATTTAACAGCAGTTTTCTAGGGCCAATAGGTCTCCCTGTTTGGTTAATTAGAGTAATTGTGAGTAATGTAGGGACAGAGGAGACTGGAAATGAATCAGCAGCAAGTATCTTCCATGTACCAGGTACTGTGTCAGGTGCTTGACGTATGGTACCTCACTTAATTCTTACCAAAATCTTATGTATATTATTATTCTTGTTTCATAGATCAGAAAAATATATCAATAACAGTAGATACTGCTTGCTTAATGCTATGCTCCAACATTATCTGTAATTCTACATTATCCATTATGATCATAATAACTTGCAAGGTAGAAATTATAACCCTTATTTAACAGATGATGGAACCAAGGTTCAGGAAGGTTATGTAAATTGTTCATGGTGTCACAGCCAAAGAAGACAAGTCTGTATTCAGAGAGACCCAGTGTAGAAGCCAAGCTTGATATGAAACAGATTTTGATTTACAGGCTTGTACCAGGTCTGTCTGGGAAGATATTTGGCTAATGAGAGCCTCTCGGCAGGCCTGACATTGGAAGGGGAGGCACAGTCAACAGGACTGTTATTTATGATATTGACCCTGAGTTACTCACCTCAGACCCAGGCATAGTGACCTCCAGCTTTAGTTGGGACCTTTGGTTAGTTTACTTGGTAAAGGTAATTTGGTTAATTTACTTGCTAAAAATCTAAAGGAATTTCCCATACAGGACTCTATAAAAACAACAAGAAGCAATAATTAAGAACACTGTGTAGAACACAGCTTTTATTCAGTTTGCATATTATAAGATAAACCCACACAGATTTAAAACATATTAAATATTCCTCATATTTGAGCATCTGGTGACAATTACCAGTTGGTAAAATGTTGAGATGTCTGGGATCAGGAGGTGTTTGTTTGGGCTCTATTAGTATTCTCTCCTTACATTGTGCCAGTCCAGGTGTTGTGTTGGTCCTTGCTAATGCCCTGTAGTGACCTGAAGCCCATATGTTTTTGGGGGACTAGAGTCAGTCACTCCCATGTTTTGTCCACATGTGTGGTGACAGTCTCACCAATAAGTGGGGATGCCTCCTCTCCCCATGAGAAACCCACCCATCAACATAGCAAGAACGAGGGTGAGGGCACAGAGAAGACATGGTTTCAGGTTCTCCCAAATTCCTGAATGAGGAGGGGACTGTAAGTGTTGACATTGGGTCAGAAGTATCAGAGGCATATAAACTCAGATTCAAAACTTGAGGAGCTCTATGTTCTGCAGGAATGCAGAATCCACATGTTTTCCAACAATCTGGAAGAGAAAAACAAAAACAATTTGAACGCTGGTGACACTTAAGTCCCCACCTCCCTATTTTCCATGTGACTGGGCTAACTCAGCTTTGCTTGGCTTAGTACCTATATTTCTTGCTCCAATCAATCATGCTGGTCCACTTCACACATGTGTCTTCTTCCTGAAGCACAGCTGATATCTAAACTACAAAGACGTCTCTGTCTTTGAGAAGGCAACCACTCAGAGCTCAGCCTTTAAGATTTGTCAATTGCATTTCAGTTGTGCCATTTTCTCCTGTTCCTATCCGTGGCTCTGACACTGGGGGTATTCTGAATAATGGTTCCCAAAGATGTCTATACCTGAATCCCTGGAGCCTGTGAATACGTTATCTTACATGCTGAAATTGCACTTTGTGGGTGATTAAGGATCTTCACATGGGGAGAGAATGCTGGATCATTAAGGTAGGCCTAATGTAATCACAGGGACCTTATAAGAGCAGGGATCGGGCAATCACAGTCAGTAGCGGAAAATGTGATGATGGAAGCAAGAGATTAGCATGGTGTGAGGAAGGGGTCATAAGCCATGGAATACAGCCAGTTTCAGAAGCAGAAAAGGGTGAGGAAATGGACTGGACTCCCAGAACCTCCAGAAGGAGCTAGCTCTGCCTCCAAGGTCAGTGAGACTGATCTTGAACTTCTGACTTCTAGCACTGTAAGGTAATAAATTTGTGTTTTTTAAGCAACTAAACGTGTGGTCATTTGTTATAGGAGCCACAGGAAACCAACACAGTGCTTTACACCAAAGCTCAGATGCTAGAGGGATATTTTTCCCCCCAGAAAATGCCTTCTGCAAACAACTACCACCTAATTACATCATTGTGAAGGCGTACAACTGACTTCCCCGGTGCCATGTGGATGGGCTTCCAGCTTCCCTCTGGCTCTGAGTAGGGAAAGAATAACTTTTAGTTTGTGCGCATTCTCAAGGACCCTCTCTTTTACTCACAAGGCCTTTGCTCTCCATCTGATGCTTGTGTTGCACCAGCAACCATTCCCCCAACCACAGCAGGTGCAGGTAAAAAGCTGTCCACTTGCTCGATCCCTGGGTTTTACTGTGACAGAAGAGTTCTGGTCAGTTGCCTGATTCAAAGTTAACTACTTAATTCACACTTGCATGTTGTGATGTGAAGAGAGCCGTGGAAGGCCAGCTGATGGGTCACTGAACACCTTGAGGTGGTGAAATCATTAGGGGACTGGCCTCAGCTGGACAGGAGGCTAACTTGACTTCAAATATGACTGGGTTATTAGAGCCAATTAAACTCAGAAGAAACGATTATACTGCATTTTATACATCTGTAATTGGGCACATTTAATGCTGGTGACTAATATTTATACTTGCCATTTAGAAGTCTTCCTTGCCTTGGTGGGGGAAGAAGAATTATCATCAGAAGTTTGCTTGGTTGCCACGAAGTCAAAGCAAAGGGAAGTATGAATCTAGAAGAGAGTCTTGGGGGTATTTAATTCAGGACAGCTGTTTTCAGATGGAGGCACTTTTGTTTTTGTTTTGAAATGAAATGTTCAGTGAAGACCAGTATGTGGGCGTTATCAAGGGAGAGCTGCAGGCATGAGAGTTCTAGAACAGCTACAGGGTTCTTCCTCCTCACCTGGGGTGGCTCTGAGAGGTGTGGCATGATACCTGCATTGGTATCTCTTTCACCATGACGGAGCTGGCCAAGCCCTGTCAGCCCTGGGCTCTTTGGGTTTTTCCTCTCTGTGCTCTAGGCTACCCACTCCCCGTTGTGTTCTGGAGTTTGTACTTAAACTGGGTACAATGCAATTGATTAGGATCTATTTTTCTAAATTATAGTCACATTTGAGTTTTGTTTCTTTGAAATTATACCCTGGTCCCCTTGATTGGAGTTCTGAACATTCCCAATCTCTTCAGTCACACATTTACAGTCTTTTGGTTTATTTCCACAGATGGCTGAACTCATGCATTATGTATGGGTTTTACTGGTGGTGTCTCAGAGGGCAAATTCATTTCTGAGTGTTTTCAGGGGACTGGAGTCAGTCACTCCCATGTTTTGTCCACATGTGTGGTGACTGTCTCACCAATAAGTGGGGATGCCTCCTCTCCCCATGAGAAACCCACCCATCAACATAGTAAGAAAGAGGGAGAGGGGACAGGGAAAACATGGTTTCAGGTTTCTCCAAATTCCTGAATGAGGAGGGAACTTCAAGTGTTGAAATTGGGTCAGAAGTATCAGAGGCATATAAACTCAGTTTCAAAACTTGAGGCGCTCTTTGTTCTGCAGGAATACAAAATTCTCATGTTTTCCAACAATCTAGATTGGAAGAGAAAAACAAAAACAATCTGAACACTGGTGACATTTTAGTCCCCACCTAACTCGGCTTTGCTTGGCTTAGTACCTACATTTCTTGCTCCATTCAATTGCTATTTCAGCTGTGTTTGGTTGTGACTTCTTATAATTGTGTTTAAAGGAAACACAATATCAAAACAATAGTCCTCCCCACCCGTTTGGGGGCTGTGCCTATATTACAGTGTCAGTCTCCCTCTCTGTTTCCTCTTCTCTCTCTTCACAACCAGACCTTCCCTCGCCTGGTTCAGAATTCCTGTGAAAGGTTGAAGAGTTGTCACCTGTGTCCCAGGAGGAGGTGGAACGATTAGGCTGTCACACACCTGACACCCATTGTGTGTGCACAAACACTTTAGTCACATACCATATGTTTCAAACTGTTGTCCCGTCTCCCAGGGCATCAATATTTGTTCAGAGACCCTCGGGCCTGACCCTCTTCCCGTAGAGGGCTCTCTGCGATCGAGTGCAGCTGTGTTACCTGCCTTCAGCACTTGAACTTGACCTCCTAATGCTGCCCTCTAGAAGATCAGCCCAGTGTGGGGGATGCATCAATGGGCTAATTACATACTGCGGAGGAAAGTGTACCCTCCAGAGCGGGAACTCTTTTGAGGTTAAAGCCACCATAAGTGCTTGTGAAATGCTGACGCCTGGAGAGAAAGAGCTAATAATTCCCTTGTCATTTCCAGGCTGCCAGAAAAAGCCAAGTCCAGCGGGTGTTAGAGGGAGATGCTGTCATCGTAACAAGTGTGATGACTAGAGGGCATCTTAATTGAGCTGCTAAATGGAGTTGTGTGTATTTTTTTCTTTTTAATGTGGAAGGGTCATTGTTTTTATGGCTGCACTTGTTTCATCTTTCTTATAACTGGCTTAGCTTATTGGCACAGCTGGGTGTTCTGGACTGAAAATTATTAGGAGTGTTTTTTTTTTTTCCCTTCAAGAGGAAAGCTCCCGGCACTTCCTCCTAGGCTATCTGTCAGAGGTACTTAGTGTAGCCCGACTTGTGGTGGGTGAGTGAATGGCTTGGATCTTCCTGTAGCTTCTTGGCATGCATTTCTCAAAATGTTAGCAATCCATGAGCTACCTAGCAGGCATTTGGTTCACCTGTAGACCACCAGTATCATGGGAAAAAAGATTCAACACTACTTTTTCATAATACAATTAAAATTGCATTTAAATTGAAAATCATGATAGTGTTGTTCCAGTAAGAAACATGATATAGTTTACAATCTTTCACAAGATACCCCCAGCCTGTTGAGTGGTAGAGACTTTGAGTTACCGATGAATTTCTTTACCTAGTCCATTGCTTTCCTGAGTTTGTGTTTCTCCTGCATTCAAAAATCTTAAGTTATGACTGTAAGGCTTTGGTAATGAAGGGGCATGCAGGGTAGCTCTTTCAGATGGTTCTAAATTATAATTAGAACATGACCTCCAAATTCCAGAGCACTTTCTCACTATATTCTTAGTGGCCATCAGCCTTGATATCCTACGGTGGATATCTGAATGTCTTGACAAGGAAGATGATTGCAAATGGATTCCTCATTTAACCTTTGGTTGTGTTTGTGCATTTTCTTCCACTTCTACTATGATATTTAGATATGGTTTTTAAATATTGTCATTAATAAATAATTTATTTCCCCATCTCAGAAGGGAAGAAAATTGTTTTGGAATACAGCCACTTCCAGGGATGGAATTGTCTGCAATTTGTTTCTTAAAAATCCTGATGTCCTTTCTCTATGCATCCTCGCCAGCATCTGTTGTTGTTTGTTTTATTAATGGTGGCCATTCTTACAGGGGTTAGGTGGTATCTCAATGTGGTTTTGATTTGCATTTCTCTGATGATGAGTGAGGCTGAGCACTTTTTCATGTGTCTGTTGGCTGCCCATATATCTTCTTTTTAGAAGTGTCTATTCATGTCTTCTGCCCACTTTTTAAAGGGGCTGTTTGTTTTTTTCCTTTTGGCGCGTTTGAGTTCCGTGTAGATCCTAGATGTTAGGCGTTTGTCAGATATACAGTTGGCAAATTTTTTTCCCATTCTGGCTCCCTGCTCCCTTGATGGTTTCTTTTGCTTTGCAGAAGCTCGTTAATTTGATGAGGTCCCACTTGTCTATCTTATTTCTTAAGGTATTATTGGCCTTTAGGGTTCTGGATAGGAATTTGTTGCCAGTTCCAATTTCCATAAGGGTGTCTCCTGCATTTTCTAAGATTCTTACATCTCTCTAATAAATAAATAAATAAATAAGGAAAAAGAAAAAAAAGAATTGTTACAGCATGCTATTGGCAAATGGGTAGCAAATAAACCAAGTCAGTCCTAGCTATACATTTACTTATAGATGGGACACTGCTACATAACAAGGAGTGTGTTATAGTGTGGAAATGATAAGCTATCAAAAGTCTAGGCTGTTCATATAGAGAAAATATGAAATTTGTATTCATAGCTGACATCACACACAAAAACAGATTAAAAGCGCAAATGTCAAGATCAAAACTTTGAGCACTTAGAAAAAGTTATTGGAAAATAAATGGACAATATTAGGATTAGAGAGAATATTTTAAAGCACTATACAAAACATACAGCCCTTAAAACACTGATAATTGTTACACATTAAAATCAAATCACCTGTATGACAAAAAAATGAGAAGGTGGAAGTTATTTGCACTACAGCAGACAATGGATTAATATGCAGAACGTATAAAGAAGTCTTACAAATCCAGAAAAAGGGTCTAACAGTTATGAAACCTGGTCCAAAAGAGTAAGAACAAAAGACAGGAAGATAGCATCACCAGTAAGCAAAGTTGCAAGTTAATACCATTATAAATGATCACTACATACCCACTAGAATGGGTGAAAAGATACTGAAAAGGCTAAGTGTTCACAAGGGGTGGAAGTAGGGAAGAAAAAAAAAGGAGAGGAGAAGAATATGAGTAATGAAAACAAAATGTGACTGTATCAGGTGGAGGTGGTTTGGGCTTTCAAGCTGGAGGTGTTCAAGCAGAGATGGGCTAACTCTGCCTGGGAAAGTAAGGTAAGAAGTAGCTTCTGGCCGGGTTCGGTGGCTCAGCCTGTAATCCCAGAACTTTGGGAGGCTGAGGTGAGTGGATTGCCCGAGCCCGCGAGTTCAAGACCCACCTGGGCAACTTGGTGAGACCTCATCTCTACAATAAATCAAAAAATCAGCCGGGCATGGTAGTGCGTGCCTGTAATTCCGGCTACTCGGAAGGCTGAGGCAGAAGGATCGCCGGAGCCCAGCAGGTCGAGGCTGCGGTGGCCGGGAGTGGCCGCTGCACTCCAGTCTGGGTGACAGAGTGAGACTCCAACTCAAAAAAAAAAAAAAAAAGTAGCTTCTGAGCCAGCCAGGGCATCTGTATCATCTGGTGGACAACAGTAAACAAGCAAACACCACCTCTGTCCCCCACAGCAAAACCAAACCAAACCACACCAAAGCAGGCCATGAAACCTCTGTGTGAATCAGGGTTCTCCATAGAAACACACCCAATAGGCTATATTTAGATATATAGAAAGAGATTCATGATGAGGGACTGGCTTACTCGGTTATGAAGGCCAAAAAGTCCCACAGTCTGCTGTCACCCAGGCTTCAGAACCAGGAGAGAAATGGTATAAATCCTTGTCTGAACCTGAAGACCCAAGAACCAGGAACCCCAATGTCCCGGGGCAAAAGAAGGATGTACCAGCGGAAGAAGAGAGAACACATTTGTTCTTTCTCTGCCATTTTGTTTCCTATTTGGGCCCTCAATGGATTGGATTGATGCCCACCCATGTTACTGAGGGTGATCTTCTTCACCAATTCAAATACGGGCTCTTCTAAAAACACTATCATAGACACACCCAGAAATAACGCTTTGCCAGCTCACTGGGTGTTCTTTAGTTCAGTTACATTGATGTAAAATTAACCATCAAACTCTTATTCTGGAAGTTCTAATTCAGCATGTCTGTGGAAGAAGCACATAACTCGAAATTGAAAACAGAATAAAACAAAGCACTAGGCGATTTTAATGCGCATAAAGTATTAGGAGCCCCATTCAAATTTCAGATAGAAAATTGGACTGAATCAGCCTTTCTCAGATGTCAGTTGATAGCACAGGTAACTGTTTAGTCAAGGCTTTTTTCACTGGGAGTTCTAGTTCACATTATTGAATTGGGACCCAGTCATTTTTTTGTCCATTTATAATTTAAAATAAATTAACAACGTTCCAAATGATTCTCATTTTCAGGTGCATTTGGGAAACATTAATGTAGAAAACCTTCAGATCTCATCCAATCCTCAGATTCGATGATTATTCAAATAATTTTCTAACCTTATCTTTGTTATAGGCTAGCATGTATGTGTGTGTGTGTGTGTGTGTGTGTGTGTGTGTGTGTGTGTCTGTGTGTGTGTGTGTTGGGGTTCATATAACTAAATTCATAGATAGCGTTTTACAAATCGGGCAGTTTATGCCTGGCTGAACAACACACGAGGAAATAAAGAGGGCTCATTTCATGCAAACTTCACTGTGGAATGACATGCCCTATGGATCACTGGGTCCAGTAACGTTCTTCATTTGTTTGCGAGCACGCTCTATGGTCCTGCAGTCTGTGGTGTCCAGAGGTTAAATTCAACAGCTAGAAAAATGATGACAGTAGCAAAGTTTAAATAACAAAAAAGGCTGGTGCATGAAAGCCAATCTTCAAATCCTATAAAGCTACCAGTGCCAACTCCTTGTTATATTTTTAACTGCCTCATGATTACACAACCAGAACTACCCTGCAAGTTGAAAAACAGATAGCCAGGATGTAGAACAGGGCTTACCAACAATTGTTCTGTTTGAATTTTCATCTTTCTTTCTTTCTTTTTTTTAACTATATATTTCAAGTGAATTAAATAGAGAGCTTTAATTAAGAGAACGGTGTTCAGGGCCCTATTTTCTTCTCAGATGCTGTACTCTATGGTCTAGTAAGTACCTTAATGAGTTGTAACACTGCAAGATGTTTCTAGTTCTCTCACATTCTTTAACTCCATCAGCATATATTTCTGCCAGACTTTCAAAATGGATTCCATTTTCCCAAAAGTGATGTTTTTTAAAAAGAGTTTAGTGAAAGAATTTATTCTTATTCTACTTTTTTAAAGTGCCTAATTTAAGGTATAAGCTATTCTTAACTTGAAGTAGGATCGAATTAATTTTTTTCCTGAGCTGTTTTACATAGGTATTCACACCGTGGAAGTCTTGGGATAACTATTTTATCCTAATTTTAGGTCTCTAGATACTGCAGGCAATAATTAGGGAAATACGCAATTTGGGGATTTGAAAGGGCATTCAATACAATTTATTTTAACACTCATGTTTCAGATGTGAGGTATGAGATTCTAAAGGATGAGTGACTAGCTCAAGGTCATTTAATTCATGAAAAGCCAGTGCTAGCACCAGGGAATTTGGAGGCCAGGTTCTAAGTTCCTCCCAGTCCACATATTGGCTTTAAGTGCCCTCACCCTGGCAAGACCTGTTGGTTCTGGATTATTCTTTTAAGCCATTCAAAAGGACCATTCTTGGTGATTATGAGAATGAGGCAGTTCTGCTTATCTACTATGTACAAATAGTTGTATGTACACACATAGTAATATCCATCATGACACATGTATGCATGTAGTAATAAAATGTCTCTGCAGACCCAGACTTAGAGATGATTTGCTTCAAGAAATATGTGGGGCCAGGCATGGTGGCTCACACCTGTAATCCCAGCACTTTGAGAAGCCAAGGCAGGAGGATTGCTTGAGCCCAGGAGTTCAAGACAAGTCTAGGCAACATAGCAAGACCCTGAATCTATAAAAAGTAAAAATAAAAATGCAGCTTTTATATTCTCTTTCCCCTCCTATCCTACTCCCCAGACTTTAT
>CAUYQG010172441.1:0-15259 GCA_963574415.1 Tarsius wallacei
GGTGCAGTCTATCTACTTCCTCTGGTATGGAGTTAGTCCATGGCAAACTAAGACATCCTTGCAACATAAAATGCTGCATACATTCGCTGCTTTCAGTCTAGCAGAATTCTGTCTTCTCGCATGTCTCCAGCAAATTTCCATGCTTCTGAATTCAGCAAGTGGGAAGCAAATATTAATTTATATTAGAAGTAAATTGATCATGAAGTTTCAGAAGTTTAAATCTCAGGGTCCCTTGCATGATACCCCTTTTAAATCCCTGAAAAGGGACTTAAAAATATGTCCATATAGTAAAAGATTGCAAAATTTGCAGATGTAATATAAAAAGAGTTCTCTGTATGATAAAAGCTTCAGGACTCACAAACTCGTGCCTACCCGTTCCTGAAATTGTCCATATTTACTTAGGTGCGCCAAAGTTCAAAAGGGACAAACACTATCAGTTCTCTCAGAAACTCTCCCTAGGATTTCTCCTTTTCAACAATCTATGGCATCAGAATGAAGAAAATGCCCCAGGACAACAAATACCCAGTAGACTGACAACTCTACATTAATAATTGTCTTCAATTCTTTTCCAAATGGAGATCAGCAAGGAGAGCTAATAATTCCTGAACCAGTTTTTCAATCTTTTTGAAAGTCCTTCATTAATGTACTAGTGACTTCTTATGATGTGAGGCAATTACAATTACCTAGTAATTTCAGCTTTAGAGTTTCAACCTTAAAATCTAAGACAACAAAGAATGTTTCATGAAGATTCTATTATATAAGTATACATTCACCTGAGACAATACAGACAGATATCACTGATTCGGGCTTCCTCCCCCAACCATAGGAAGGCCTAAATGTAAAATTATTAAAAATATTCAGGAAGATAAATTTATATTTCATTGCATTCTATTTTCCTAGAAAAACATATTTTTGCTCTTCAAGATAAAATGAAAACAAAACTGACCACTCAGTGTTTATTATAAATGTTTATTATATCTCAATAAAAAGCAAAACACTGCTTTAATTATGCAGAAGGCAAAAATCTATGATATTTAAGTTTAAATTGGTCATTAAAATAGTATAACAAAAAACATTCACTTGAAAATTACGTTTAAGAATAGACACTACGTTATTACAGTAACTAAAAAAATTAATTTTGCAATAAACATAGTATAACAGAATCTACTAAAGATAGAATTTGTTTCAACACACATAATGGGTTCTTACCATAGATAAAATGGCTGGTTTAATCTCTAAATTTATATATTAAAAAGTAGATTATGAAAAGCAAAATGTATTAACCAAAAATCAAAATTAAGGTTTTTGTTTGCTTTTTTCATTGTTGTTCTGGGTAGACTTAGCCTCTGTTTCCTAGAAATGTACTAAACATCTGATTTGTTTCCTACTTTTAAAATAAGTCACTGTTTAAAGCTAAATATGCTTTTGTGCGTTCCAGCCTCAATTTTAATCACTAGTACTTTCAAGTGATCTGTAAATAATACATGCTTTTAAATGCTATCTTGCCAGATTGTTTTCAGCAGGCCCAACGCAACACATCAGATTTTGATAGGCATTTAGTGAAACAATGCAAAGAAGGCAGAAATGAGCAGTTAATGAGCTACTTGGGATGTCAACATGGTATTTTGTCCACACAAAATTTCAAGTCAAGTGATGACACAATGGGGGAAAAAAACTGCAGCCACAAATCTTTTGAATCTTGCTCCAAAATATGAGCTTGTAAGATGTTATTTTTCTAAAGAATCCATTGAAGTCTGCATTTGTCTTTCATTTATCCAACCAATGAATAAGAAAAGTATTGACTACCCTAAAGACAAGAGAGTAAGGAGTAAGAAATAAAAAATAAAATGAAATAAAATAAATGCTCTTCTAATGAGGGAACAATGACAAATTCAATAGCAACAAAACTGTCCTGGGATCAATAAGACATTTGGAAATATAATATACACAGACATGCAGAACCAAACTCACTTTTGCAAAACTCACTTTTATCAAGCTTCACCTCTATAAATTGAGTTTTATAATGAGTGGAAATAATAATAACTTGTATTTTCAGCACTTTAAAATTTAATAGGTAGTTATCTTGACTTATTTTATATAAGCAATGGTTCAAATTGAGATTTTAACATGTAAGAAGCAAATTATTCTCAGACATTTTCTCATGCTTAACTCATGGGAAGGTTGTGAAAAAATAAAAGGTGTGTTTTAATATATTTGGTCTTTTTTCCTGAAACACTGTAATCAATACATTATTACTAGACTAGTATAGTAACATTATGATTTTTACCATACAAAGACCCACTGAAATAAATTAGCATTTTCATCCTGACAAACTCACTTAGTAAGACAGTGTGTATCTGAGAATGTATGAGCTGACTCTGAAAACCCCTCCACTAAAAGTGAGTAAAATTGTTTTATTTGAAAATGTACTGACAATCTTCCTTTCTTTTTTTTTTTCCAGAGTAAGATCGGTTCACCTATCACCTATTTGAAAAGACAATTTCATATGACAAAAATACATAAGACACTATCATCTTATAAACAAAGAGTACTAGTCATATATATTAAAAAGAAACCCAGCCGGGCTCGGTGGCTCAGCCTGTAATCCCGTGCCTTGGGAGGCTGAGGTGAGTGGATCGCCTGAGCCCGCGGGTTCGAGACCCGCCTGGGCAGGCGAGACCTCACCTCTACAATAAATAAAAATTAGCTGGGCGTAGTAGCGTGTGCTTGTAGTTCCAGCTACTCGGAAAGCTGAGGCGGAAGGATCGCCGGAGCCCAGCAGGTCGAGGCTGCGGTGGCCGGAGCGGCCACTGCACTCCAGTCTGGGCTACGGAGTGAGATGCCAACTCAAAAATAAATAAATAAATAAAAAATAAATAAATAAAAAGAAACCCAAATACATTATTTGGCTTTTTCAGAACAACTCAAACATGTATACAATATACATGATTTGGAAAAAAATTTTCTTTGAATTAATTCGGTACATTCTCTTATTCACAAAACAGGTAAACTGGCATAGTTTGGCAAAAAGTACCCAAAAAAGTAGGCAACTAAAGCTAGTAATTGTAACATAAAATTTTACCATATAAACTTTAGTTTTCAAACAATCCTAAAGATGCTATTTGAATTATGGTCCTAAGATGGCAACCCCATCTCTTATTTTTCGTCCCACATAGAAGGGCAGATAATGTTTACCCAAGTCATGCCATACTGTAAAGAATTTGTTCCTGGTGCTGACAAAAATTCTATTCATCTTTTAAAACTTCAGTGAATTTCAAAATTCAGACACTTCATCTGAATAGGCTACCTTGACCTCAAACTCTGAGGGGCGTTTAATCATATTCTTCTCTACATGATAGTTTTTGTTCCACATCCTTCTATTATAATAAGAATCACACCATAAGGTTTAAATGAATTATATTATTGCTTCTTTTTAAAAAAAAAATATGCTAAATTACTTTTAAAATGTGATTTCAATTTTTGGTAGGCTTATTTCACCAGCTGCCAAGTAGAGAATAATTGCAGGTTAGTGGAGGGTATGATTTCACAATATATTATAGATAAAGTACTGTCTACTGAAAGTATCTCTGTAATCTGTGATGAGATTCAAACTAGAATAAGTCAAAGGAAAAAAGCTCTTATATGAGTGCACATTTAAAGGATACAATAAAATTTGATGTTACTATAATATTGTATATGGGTTTTAATATTCATATTTGCAAATTCAAGCGGCAGTAAAAAGAAGTTGGTGCTGCTTTTCTTTACTTACTCCTTGGCCTTATTTTTTTTCTCTCTCTCTCTTTTAATTTTTATTTTGAAATTATGGGGTACAATTCAGGGTTAGTTATACAAATGTTCATTGTGCAGGTACCGTTATTGATGAGGTGCCCCCCCTTCCCCAGGCAGATGTCGACTACTGTCAATCCCAGACCCTCACCCCCCAGCCCCCTCCCCGCAGTTTCCCGCTACTTTCAATCCCTTTCCTACAGTAATACAGCAGTTGTTCAAGGTCCACTTATGAGTGAGAACATGTGATACTCATGAGACATCTCCTTCTAATGCAATACAATCTCTGTCTACCTGACAAAATGGAACATCAAAAGACTCCTAAACTCAGGCCAGACACCGTATAATTCCAGTGCTTTGGGAGGCTGAGAAAGGAGGATCACTTGAGACCAGGAGTTTGAGACCAGCCTGGGCAACATAGTGAAACCTCTTCTCTACAAAAATAAAAAAAATTAGCCAGGCGTGGTGTCACACACCTGTAATCCAAGTTACTCAGGCGGTAGAGACAAGAGGATCACCTGGGCCCAGTAGTTCAAGGCTACGATGAGCCATGATCACGCCACTGCACTGCAGCCTGTCTCCTAAAAATAAAAAAAAAAAGGATTCCTAAACTTGCATAAGTACATACAAGATCTCATACAATATATATTTCTTATCCTATACAATAAACAACTGGGAAAATCAACAACGTTCCTCATGGCAGTAGCAGATGTTGTTAGAGGCCCATTGGTATCATCTGCACATTCCTATATGTGCCCACTGCAAACACCTGCCACGCTCCATCCAGGGGTTTTTCGGGGCTTGTGCAAGGAGAAAGCTGAACAGACTGAAGAGTTCACATCCCCGGAGGGATACACCAGATAGCTCACCCTCAGGCCGTCACGTCTGAGGTGTGCTTCCCACGGGTGTTCGGCAGGACTGTGCTCAGCTGCCCAAGTGGCAACCTGCTCTCTAGCACCCTCTGTGCTGGCCTTCTTCTGTGTCCTGCCTTGCTCCCCAGCTCAGCCTCCCGAACAAACCACTTGTCTTCAAGTCCTGGTCAAAGGATCTGCTTCTGGGAGATCCCAGCTTAAGGCAATCTCCCTGCCATTTTAAACCCCTGCTGTGGTCTGAATGTTTGTGTCTCCCCAAAATTCACGTATTGACATTCTAACCCCCAAGGTGATGGGCCTTTAAGGGGTGATTAGGTCATAAGGGTCGAGCCCTCATGATCAGGTTTCATGCCCTTCTAAAGGAGACTCCAGAGAGCTCATTTGTCTCTTTCACCATGAGATGATACAGTGAGAAGGCACCACCTATGTGGGAAATAGGCTTTCACCAGACAGCAAATCTGCTGGAATCATGATCTTGGGCTTCCCAGTCTCCAAAACTATGAGAAATAAACACCTGTTGTTTATAAGCCATTCCGTTTATGGTATTTTCTTATAGCAACCCAAACAGACTAGGGCAATCCCTTTTGCCAAGAATATAGTATGTGCTTCCCCTCCAAGCCCAAACCCTCATTTCTATCTGGAACCTGCCAGAGAAAGATAGAAAGAATTCTGGAGCAAAGAGAAAGACAGAAAGAATTCTGGAACAAAGAATCCTTGGAGTAAAGACCCTTGGAGACCGCTGTCGTAGACCATCAGATCTTAGAGCCACGATGTCCTTCGGAGCTGACCAAGTTCATCTGCAGACTTCTCAAGTGGGCATCTAAAGACATCAAAGGAGAAGTGATTTGCCCAAAGTCACCCACCAGGTTAGTGCCAGAACTGGAACTAAGACTCTATTCTTGTGACTCTCAAGTTCAGGACTGGATCCCCTGCACCACGTTACCATGAGAGGATTTAATCAAGTGGCAATTCCCTCCTAAGGTCACTGGCTAAATTCACATAGGAAAACAAATTATAACATCCCAATGTTCTCCCATCAACCCTGCAAAAACTTAACATAGAAAATACTGAATCCTATGGTCAGTTACGGTGACTCACACCTGTAATTCCAGCACTTTGGGAGGCTGAGGCAGGAGGGTTGCTTGAGCCCAAGAGTTTGAGACCAGCCTGGGCAACACAATGAGACCTCATCTCCACCCCCCACCAAAAAAATCAAAACATTAGCCAGGCGTAGTGACATGTGCCTGTAGTTCCAGCTACTCAAAAGGCTGAGGCAGAAGGATCACCTGAGCCTGGGACGTCAAATCTGCAGTGAGCCATGATTTTGCCACTGCCCTCCAACCTAGATGATAAAGACTCCAACTTAAAAAAAAAAAAAAGGAAGTACCTAGTCCTTTCAAAGCTCATGTGTCATATGACTTTGAGGGCTGCATACAGCAATGAGAAGTCAACTCTAGAAGCAATTATCTAGACAATTTAAGCCCAAGGGAGGTTTGCTCTAATGATAATCATCTAAATCACGGCCACAGCTCTAGCTCTTTCCTCAGTCTTGGGTGAGGAGACCAAGGGCTTATAAGCAGAGATTCTCTACCTGCAATTGAGCAGTTCAGTCCTCAGGGAGAGAAAGACTGTAGCTCAAAAACATCTTACCCGCAAACCTATATATTTTTCATAATACACGACACAAAATGACGTGACTTCTGGAGACATCCAAAATACCGAGTAAGAAAGTCTTGGAGGAAACATGGGCTTAGGTTTCTAAAAAACTGAGGGACATGACTCAGAGGGAGTGTGGGCCTGTCACTCCAGCAACTGCCTACATAGCCAGGTCCCTTCATGCCCTCTCTGTGTCCTATCCCCAGTTGGTGAGGATACATTTCACAAAAGGGTAACCTTCTCCTGCAAAGCCCAGGAACTGTTTTTAGAGCTGTGAACCTATCTGCGTCCAAGTAGAAGTGTTTTGATTATGCATCGTGAAGGTGGAAAGTAAGCAAGCAAAAATAACTTTCAGTCCAGGCTCCAAAATACTCACACAGCCCATGTCCACGTTCAACCAAGGTGTGGAAAGCATGATTCAGCCTGGGAGTCTTCTCAGCACATCTTCAAAGATATTTGAAAACTGAAGAGTAGATTAAAAATGTTCCTACCTTTGGTCCTGAAATCTCCTCTCTTGGCAACACCCCCCCCCCCAAGAAAAAAGCAGAAGATAGGAAGGAAAAACTATACACAGAGATGTTCCCTTCAGCCTTATGTATCCTGGCCCCAAAATTGGAATAGCCAAAATGACCGCTGGTAGAAGTCAGGCTACATAAACTGTGGTATATCCATTCTTTGTGAAATGGCCTCATTTACTGGATAGCATAGTGGTATTAAAAGATGTCCATGGTCATGAGCAGTGACTCACACCTATAATCACAACAATTTAGGAGGCCAAGGCGGCAGGATTTCTTGAGTCCGGGAGTTCAAGACTAGCTTGGATAACATAGCGAGACCTCTTCTCTACAAAAAAAAAAAAAAAAAAATTAGCCAAGCGTGGTAACATGTGCCTATAGTCCCAGCTACTCAGGAGGCTAAGGCAGAAGGATCAACTGAGCCCAGGAGGTCAAGGCCGCGGTGAGCCATGATCATGCCACTGCACTCCAGTCAGGGCAAAGAGTGAAACTCCAACTCAAAAAAAAGTCCACGAAATCTTTGACAGTCACCTTACTAGGAGATAGAGTTCATGTCTGCTCCCCTTGAACCTAGGTGGGCCTTTGTGGAAGCCACAATGAATCAAATGAGGTGGAAGTCACACTGTGTGACTTCAGGGCTGTGTAGAAAAGGACACACAGCTTCTACTGGTTTCTCCTGGGACATTTGCTCTAGGAGACTTGAGCCGCCATGCCAGGAGAGGGTTCCCCTGAGGCTACCATCTAGAGAGACCAGGGGAGAGAGGGGTGTCTGAGGGGCCCCAGCTGTTCCAGCCTCAACTGTGAGAGTCTTCCCAGCTCAGGCACCAGACATGAGAGGGAAGAAGACTTTAAGACGACCCCAGCCCCGGCCCAAGCATCATCTGATGCAACCATCTGAAAGATCTTGGTGAGAATGGCCTCACCGAGCCCAGTGAACTTCCAATGGAGCAAAATCAATTATTGTTGTTGGCTGAAGACACTGTGTGGGGATAGGTTGTTAACTGTAACAGAGACACAGAGTTTCACTGAGATTGAGGATCTTATTCAAGCCACAGAGCTACTAAGTAGGGGAGCCTGGACTGGAATCTGAACTCAGGTCTTCAGCATGGGCATTGACGAGAATATGCGAGGGGGTACACACAAAATATTTATTAGAAATTGTGTACTTATTCTTACATGTTTAAATTTCAGTTACCTTCGAAGTACTCTCCATTTGATGCCATACGCCTATTGAGATGCTTCTCCCACTGCTCAAAAACGGTTTTTGAACTTATCGGTTTGACACCTTTTAGTGCTTCTGCCGTTTTTGTTTCCCCTCTTCCACATTGGTAAAACGTTTCCCTCTGAGGATTTTTTTCATCCAGAGAAACAAAAAAAGGCACTCGGGGTAAGATTGGGTGAATAAGGAGGGTGAGGCACAGGAGTCAAGCCATTTTTGGTCAAAAATTGCTGAACCCTCGGTGCAGTGTGGGCAGGTGTGCTCGTAAATCTCCCATCATGAAATGGGCAAACTCACTGAAAGAATCTCCAAAAAAAATTCACTGAAGCTGAATGCAGCCTCTCACAACAACACTCACCGGTACACTGACGCTGATGGGTTCCTAGAATGCTTACCCAGTGGAGGAAGCCTATACTACAAGGGGCCTGTCCTCCAAAAGATAATTCCAGTGTTTTTTGGGTTCCTCCCACATAGTCTATTCTACTACAACACAAAATAACTCATACTAACCAGTAAGCAGAAGAGAGAAGTGACTCTACTGCAGAACGCTCATTGACTCTTAGTGATTTTTCCTGCCATATTAGTGTTGGGGGCCACAAGGATGCAAAGTATATTAAAGCAGCTGAACAGCCAGGCTGCAGAGGGAATGGGACTGTGTGTGGTGCCCGTTGTGACCTCTTTCCTCTTGGCTCAGTTGGCTACATGGGCGTTTCTTGCTCAGGTCCCCTTGCGTTTATGTATTTTGTCCTTGATGCCTGATCTCAGTAGCCTCAACCCTTCCTCACATCAGATCAGAAGTGACTGCATGTGGCTAGGCACAGTGGCTGGCCGGGTGCAGTGGCTCACACTTGTAAACCCAGCACTTTGGGAGGCCAAGATGAGAGGATGGCTTCAGCCCAGGAGTTTGAGACCAGCCTGGGCAATACAGCAAGATCTTGTCTCAACTAAAAAATTTTTAAATTAGCCAGGTGTGGTGGCTCAAGCCTATAATCCCAGCACTTTGGGAGGCCAAGGCAAGAGGATTGCCCGAGCCCGCAGGTTCAAGACCAGCCTGGGCAACATGGTGAGACCTCATCTCTGCAATACATCCAAAAATTAGTCAGGCGTGGCAGCACACACCTGTAGTTCCGGCTACTTGGAAGGCTGAGGGGAAGGATTGCCTGAGCCCAGCAGGTCGACACTGGGGTGGCCGTGATCATGCAACTGTACTCCAGCCTGGGTGGCGGAGTGAGACTCCAACTCAAAAAAAAAAAAAAATTACCTGAGTGTGGTGGTGCGTGCTTTGTAGTACCAGCTACTCGAGAGGCTGAGGCAGGATTACCTGAGCCCAGGAAATCAAGGCTGTGGTGAAAAGGGATCGTGCCACTACATTCCAGCCTGAGTGACAGAGTAAGACTCAGCCTCAAAAAAAAAAAAAAGTGCCTGAACAATGATGCCTGCCCCCGTAGACAGGGTTAACACTCTCCAGTCCCCATCTGGTCATCATAATCCACGTCAGCTTCACCACCTCCCTGCCTCGTACAGACGTTTCTGTTTGCAGTCCTTGGCCTAGGATATCAGGGAGTTCTTCTGTACCAAATTCATCCATCACTGTTTAACTAGCCCAGGTGTCCTCTAACAGTTTGACCACAAAACTAACTCTCCCCCAACTCCCTCTCCTATTTAGTGCCTGCTGCAATATTATTATTCCTTGGGAGGCACAATTTAGGAAAAGCTGGACCATGTGATGGCAGCAGTCTCCAACTCCACGTGGCACCCAGTCTTTAGCAGACTCTGGCCACAGTGAGTTCACTTCTTCCTAGAGTCGTCCTAAGGCGTTAGCAGAGCCTCTGTCCTCTCCATCTAGTCCAGCTCTCACTCTGCTGCGTTTACATGAGGGTTAACGACCGCTGTTACCACCGCTTCTCTTCCATGAGCCATCAGGGCCCAATGTCCTTTCATTGACGACATACACTGCCTTCCTGATGGCCAGAGAGCTGCCACGGTCTGCTCAGTTCACCCTGCAAGTAGCTCCAAGTTGCCCTTTAAAATGACATAGATAATAAGGATGGATATTGGCCTGGTGTGTTCAATGTAATTTAGCTTCCTCTGGGGATCAGAGAGCAAGACCACACTTGCAGGAGGTGTGGAATTCAGGGCCCTTCATCTTAGAAAGTACCTGTCCCTTGGTAGTGGATTGAATTGTGGCCTCAAAAAAACAGATGTCCCAGTCCTATCCCTTGGTGCTTGTGAATGTGATCTTATTTGAAAATAGAGTCTTTGCGGATGTAAGTTGAGGATCTTGAAATGAGATTATCCTGGATTTAGGGTGGACCCTAAATCCAATGCCTGGTGTCCTCAAAAGAGTAAGGAGAGGGAGGTTTGAGGCACACAGAGGAAAAGCCATGGGAAGACAGAGGCAGAGTTTGGAGTGACACTTCTATGAGTCAAAGGAACCCAAGGAATCCACCAGCAAGGAATGGCTTCTCCCTCAGAGACTCCAGAAAGAACCGACAGGGAACCAGCAGGGCTGGTTCCCTCTCCTCAAGGTCATGGCATCTAAGGCCACCAACAGTGGTGAGGAATAGGGGCCTGGTTGCAAAACCCTGACCGACATCGCCCTCTGGGGTGCATCCCAAGAAATCCTCAGAAATAGGACTATGGGGCCCAGTGCAGTGGCTCACTCCTATAAGCCCAGCACTTTGGCAGGCCAAGGTCCTGAGGCATTCACTGCCTCCCCCTTCCTCCTCCATGTCTCCCTCCTTCCCTCCCTTATTGTGCAGTTGACCACCTCCTTCCCTTTGCCCTCCCTCCATTCCTCTCTTGTCCTCTTGATTTAAAGCTTCTGCCTGCCGAACTATAAGAGAATAGATGTCTGTTGTTTTAAGCCACCAGGTCTGTGATCTTTTGCTGCAGCAGCCACAGGAGACCAGTGCAGACTCCACAGGCAGGGCTAGGAGGAGCCAGATTGCCTCATCCCAAGGGCCACACAGCTGCAGGGAATGGGGTAGGGAGGGAGTACCTGCAGAAGGGGCCCCAGGCTAGGAGGTCGCCAGAAAAGGACCTTAAGGATCAGCATCTTTGTAAGCCATGTCCTAGGCTATGCTCTCCCTTGTTCTCACTCAACTCTCAATAAAGCCGCATTAACAAAGGGCGGGGGGTCTGCTGTGCTGTGGGAAGTTGAGGGAAGAACCTGAGGAGCAAAGGGGGCACCGAGCCCCTCTTCCAGGGTGGTGGGTGCAGGGGAGTCACTGAAATGGCTGGGCAAGGCAGAACCCCTCCTCCAAGGTCGTGGCATCGAAGACCGCCAATGGTGGTGAGAAAGAGGGGCCTTGGAGCAAAGCCGAAATAGGGCCATGGGCCAGGCATGGTGGCTCACTCCTGTAATCCCAGCACTTTGGGAGGACAAAGCGGGAGGATCACTTGAGCTCTGGAGTTTGAGACCAGCCTGGACCACATAGCGAGACCTCATCTCTACAAAAAGTTAGCTGAGCATGGTGTTGTGTGCCTGTAGTCTCAGCTACTCAAGAGGCTGAGGTGGAATGATTGCCTGAGTCCAGGAGGTCAAGGCTACTGTAAGCCATGACCATGCTACTGTACTCCAGCATAAGCAACAGAGGAAGATTCCTACTCAAAAAAAAAAAAAGGAAAAAAGAAAGAAATGAAATAGGACCATGGGATCCTTTCAGGGGAGTCATACCTAACATCATAGGCAGCAGAGTCTTATCCTATTTTAATTTGAGTAGTTAAAAGGCGTGTGACCTTATTCTGCAATGGCAGGCTGGTGAAGCCCGAAACGTTCGAGATAAATAAATGTGCCTGCAAAGTTTCCCCAAATAGCCAAGAAATTAGTACCCCCCAAAATAACTGTGTAAGCATGATGAGGGGGGCACAGCCTTGCCCCAAGGCAGCCACTGCCTCCCCCCTCCTCTTCCATGTCTCCCTCCTTCCCTCTCATTGCTCAGTCGGCTACTTCCTTCCCTTTTCCTTCCCTCCATCCTCTCTTGACCTCTCCCATGTGTCCCTTCCTCCTCCCTTCCAGGCCCTCTCCCCTCCTCTCCTCCTTCCTCCGACTTTGGCAGACTCAAGCCCCCAGTCTGCGTTTCCCCACAGCCCAAAGCAGCCCCATCTGCAGGAGCCCAATCATGTCTGCCCTTCTAGGAGGGTGCTGACTGGCCAAGCAGCGTGGCCAGTGCTGCCTATCAGGAAAGCTTCAAAGGGCATCTACTGTGAGGAAGGAAGAGCCCTGGAAGGAGCACTCCTCTTATTTTAAAAAAAAGAAAATATAGCCGGGCTCAGTGGCTCAGCCTGTAATCCTGCGCCTTGGGAAGCTGAGGTGAGTGGATTGCCTGAGCCCGCGGGTTCGAGACCGGCCTGGGCAACTTGGTGAGACCTCATCTTTACAATAAATCAAAAAATTAGCCGGGCGTGGTAGCGCGCACCTGTAGTTCCAGCTACTTGGAAGGCTGAGGCAGAAGGATCACCGGAGCCCAGCAGGTCAAGGCTGCAGGGGCCAGGTGTGGCCACTGCACTCCAGTCTGGGTGAAAGAGTGAGACTTTGACTCAAAAAAAAAAAAGAGTAAAAATATCAACCAACTTAATTCATCATATTAATAGAATAAAAGAAACACCATATGATCATCTCAATAAGTGCAGAAAAAGCACTTAACAAAGTTTAGCACCTAATTGTCATAAAAATTCTTGGTCATGTAGGACCAGAAATGATATTGGCTAAGAGCTTAGTGGTGATACATTGAATACTTTCCCCTTAAGAGAGGAAGCAAGACAAGGATGTTCACTTTCCTCATTTCTATTTAAAATGATTTACTAACCAGTGAAATAAGTCAAGAAATTTAAACAAGTCATATTTATTGGAAAGCAAAAAATACTGTCTTTACAGATTACATAATTGTGTGTGTGTGTGTGTGTGTGTGTGTATAAAATCTTAAGGAATCTCCCCCCAAAATCTTTTAGAATTAATAAATGAATTTACCAATGACAACAGTTATGTTTTTCATTATTAGCAAGTGATTGAAAAAATAAAATAACTCAGTGATCTATAATAGAAACAAAGAACTGAGTACCACATGCTGTCACTCATAAATGAACTCTAAGCTTTTACCATAATACTATAAGAAAGGGATTGGCAGTAGTTGAAACTGTGGGGAGGGGGGCACATAACATCAATAAGAGTACCTGATCTCAAAACGAGGCAAAATGGGAACCAAAGGGAGGCCCAAGTTTTACCTGTATGATGACCACTTTTATACCTAATCCTGAATCGCACCACACATCTTTAAAATTAAAAAAAAAGTGAACTGAAATAACAAACTGCATTTATAATAGTGGCAAACCCATGAAATATTTAGAAAAGGATTAGCAAAAGATCTTCTACCATTTGGGAAATGATCTTTGTGCTGTCCTAGATGTCATGAACCAGAAAGACAAACAGGCTAAATTAAAATTCAAATAATGTGCTTTATTTAATCAACTAAGAACGCAAAGCAAAAAACATCGAGAAGAAAATATGGAATATTTTAATACACTTTGAAGAGGGAGTGAAAAGTGAGAGAACATGATTGTCTGGATCGTTGGTTTTGCTGTGTTCTCTTGTTCTGTTTCTCCCTTTGTCTCAACAGGCTTCTCCACTGATGGTGTGGTTACAAGGACAAGAGCTGAGGTTTGAGTAAGAGGGCCAGGCAGATGATGTCATGGGTCAGTGACACATCTTTGGTCTTTTGGAGAGCTGCAAGCACAGGAAAACCTGGTCACAAGTGTAGCTTGCTATTAGTTTATTGAACAGCCATCCATTTTGTGTGTCCTGGGGTCAGAATGGATGTTACGAATGGGTGGAAAATTAAGGCCTCTTGAATATTGAGTGTCTGTGAATATTTAGTGACCCTGAATATTTTGTGCTGCTTGTATATTTAGTACTGCATATGTCTCATGCATATTTAATATATACTGAATATTTAGTGCCTCCAGCATGTTTAGTATATCATGAATATTTAGTGTCCAGGTGCCTCCATCCTTTTCCTTCCACATTTGCTGTACACATGCTCTATTTTATAACTACTTACCTTTATGTCATATATCTTATGAATTGTCTATTCTAATAAAGCTTTTACTTATTATGTTTTCTATACTTAAAATACTTCCAAAAATTTTTTCTTTTAATTTTTTTTATTTTAAAGATGTGGGGTGCAATTCAGGGTTAGGCATACAAATGTTCATTATGGAGGTACCCTTGTTGATGAGGTGTGCCCCTCCCCCACCGCCCCAGGCAGATTCCTACTACTGGTAATCCTGCTTCCCCGCTCCCCCCCGGCAGTTTCCCGCTATTGTCAATTCTTTTCTTATAGCATTATGATAATTGTTCAAGGTCTGCTTCTGAGTGAGAACATGTGATACTCGGTTCTTTGTTTCTGTGAAAGATCACTCCATATTATAGACTCTAAGTCCATCCGGGTTGCTGTGAAGTTCATGCTTTTGTTCTTATTTATGGCTGTGTAATATTACATCTTGTATGTGTACCACATTTTTTTAAATCCAGTCCTCTTTTTATGGGCAGCACGGTTGGTTCCATGTTCTTGCTACTGTGAACAATGCTGCAATAAACATACATGTGCAGGTATCTTTTTTATAGAGTGATCTGAGTTCTTCCGGGTATCGTCCCAGTAGCGGGATTGTGGGGTCATATGGAAGGTCAATTTTTATATATTTTAGGAATCGTCACACTGTTTTCAAAAGAGGCTGTACTTGTTTACACTCCCACCAACAGTGTAGAAGTGTTGCCTTTTCCCCACATCCTCTCCAGCATCTGTTGTTTTTTTGAGTTATTGATAGCCATCCTGACTGGAGTTAGGTGGTATCTCAGTGCAGTTTTATTTTTCTTTGATGACTAGTGAGGCTGAGAATTTTTTCATGTATCTGTTGGCTGTTCGTATGTCTTCTTTTGAGAACTGTCTATTCATATCTTTTGCCCACTTTGTAATGGGGCTGCTTTTTTTTCTTTTTGGCACGTTTGAATTCCTTGTAGATCCTAGATGTTAGACTTTTGTCAGACATACAGTTAGCAAATAATTTTTCCCAGTCTGTGGGTCATCTCAATATTCTCTTGATGGTTTCTTTGACTTTGCAGAAGCTTGTCAGTTTGATGAGGTCCCACTTGTCTATCTTATTTCTTATAGCATGGGCACTTGGGGTTTTGATCAGGAATTGGTTGCCAGTTC
>CAUYQG010172442.1:0-12603 GCA_963574415.1 Tarsius wallacei
ACCCACCCATCTGCCTGCTGCTCATCACCTGAAGTCAGTACCTGTGCTTACCTGCCCTTTCTGATGATATGGAGCAGACTACCACCCAGTCACCTTAATGACCTTCCCCCATCAAAGGGAAGGATTAAAAGGACTCAACCAGCTCCCATTGCCTTGCTAAGCTATGGTGTGGCCATGTGCTCTTTGAGCTATGGCCAGGTCATGTTTCCTGGTTTTGGCCCCCTTCCCTACCTTGGGGAGGTGAATATCCTCTTTCTCCCTCTCTCTCAAATTTACTTTCTAAATAAACTGTATTTTCTAATTTAACTTCTGTGCTATTCTTTGCATCTTTCTTGTGGCACTAGATCATATACCAGATGCCCACACTCCCAGGAGGCCTGACCTAACAGTCTGGAGGCCCTGCTAAGAATGTGACCTAACAGACTGGAGACAGGAAACCCAGGGAAGCCTGTGTGTTCAGATTCTTCTTGGTCTTTCTGTGTAGCATTCCTTCCTCCTGGGTATTGGGCAGGACCCTTCTGGAATGAGGGTCTTTGAGGAAGAAGTGAGAGAGTGAACCTTTTAGGTTTTATGGATTTCTTTGAGGGATTTTAGTTTCCAAGACCAACCTTGGGGAAGAGGAATTCTGGTTTCTATGACTTGCTTTGAGGGAGAAAGAAGGGTGAGATAAAGGAGGGCAGAAGATCAGAGAGACCTTGCTTCTGAGGCTGCTTTTGAGGCCTCCCAATCTCCTTTAGTTAAAAGAACCTCATTTGTTTCTCAGAGCAGTGGACTACCCAGTAGTGTAAACATTTCCATTTTACAGAAGAGGCAAAAGTTTCAAGGAGATTAAATAATTTGATGCTATGGTTTGAATGTGTTCTCCAAAGTTCATGTGTTGAAAATTTAATCCTCAGTGCAACAGTGTTGAGTGGTGGGGCCTTTAACAGGTGAGGGCTCTTCTCATGAATGTACTGATGCCATTATCAAAGAAATGTGCTAGTTATCAATGGAGTGGGTTCCTGATAAAAAGTAGATACTTGGCCCTCGTCTCCTTTTGCTTGTATTCTCTCTTGCCTGTTTGTTTTTCCCTGTGGGATAACACAGCAGGAAGGCACTCACCAGATACTGGTGCCTTGCTCTTGGACTTCCCGGTTTACAGAACCATGAGCCAAATAAGTTTTTGTTCTTTATAAATTACCCACTCTGTGATATCCTGTATTATCAGCATAAAATGGACTGAGACACTTAAGTCACAAGGCTAGTAAGTTGCAGAGCCAATACTGAACAGGCTCTCATGTTTCAGAAGACCTGGGGAAGGGAAAAGATTTATATCTGAGACCCTACCCCTCCCCCGAAGACCTGAGTTTATTGTTCTTTCTCTGCTTCTAGAAACCTGTGAATCAAACTTAGCTTTTCTTGAACAGACAGGTTTAAGTGGGTAATACATTTTATATTGCAGACTATTAATCTATTATAGTGATTTCATCAGCCTGTGAAATAACTATCCATATAATGCATATTTCATAGCTCTCTCTCCAAGCCAAACCCACACGTGTCCCACGGACACTGGGTACCCTGGAATACACTAGGGACAACCCTGTGGGAGAACTATTTGCCGGGTGCTAGAAAAATATGGCTCCTACCCTTCAGAAAAAAAACAACAACTAGTACTCATCCCAGGAAAAGGGCAAAGCAGGGACAGTTACCTATCTTGACTGTAGCTGCCATCCTCTAGCCTTTTCCACTCTTTCCCCATACCAGACTCTCATAGTCTTCCCCCTCCAGGGCCTTGACTGTGACCTTCCCACATCTAACAAAACAGATCATCTCAAACTCAGACAGACTCCTAATGACAGCCTAACAGGTCTCTGCTTCACTTCTTGTCTCCCTTCAGTCACAGCCTGTTAATGTGAGAGTCAGATCATGTCACTTTTCAGCTCCAAATAATCCAATGGCTTCCATTTTACATCGAGTTTTCTGGAACAGACTATGAAAAGCAATTTAGTGTGCAGAATGTGCATTTGGGGGTGCCTTCAAATCAACATCTTTGGAGAAGGAAGAATGTAAGATTGTGTGGAGGAAGAAGTTGAGCTGCAGTGTGAGTTCAACCAATGACAGTCTAGGCCACTCCCTTGAGAACTCTGGACAACTCCCTTCAGGGATGTTCCACATCTTTGTATCACGCCACCCACTCACCTCCACTTCCACCAATTGCAGGAAAGATGTAGGCACAAGGGGCTTCCCTCTTTCAATCCCTTTTCCTTTAATTATCTCCGAGCTATATCATACCAACAGACAGGAAGATAGCTACTGTCTCATTAATTCTCTGATTTCCTGTCTCCATGTCAATTAAATGTTGCCATATTCCTATTCAACAGCTTGAGGAACAATATTAATTCAATGTATTAAGAGAAAAGTAATTAAATATTTGTTCTGGGGTAATTGTATATAAATTGCATGACAACTGAGCTGGTGATGTAATTAATGACTCTTAATTGGAAGCCCTTTTATAATCAATGTTTAATTTACTAACAATTGTTTTGGCTGAAGTACAAATTAAATGCTTGTCATTGGCCATCCACATCCACGAGTGCAGAGCCAACCCACTTTCTAGCTGGCTGCAGTGAAACTTCTCTGCTATTAGCCAACTCTGTAATCTCCAGCAAGTTTTGCACCGTCTGGGGGACTCCGTTTTATTAACTGCAAAATAGGAGCATTGGAAAGAATAGTAGGGACAACTGATGTGTATTCATCATGAATAGAATATTGTTCTAAGCATACTGTGTAACTCATTACATGTGGGTAACTCATTTAGTCCCAACAATAATGCTATATTTAGGAGCTGTTTTTCTTACCCTCATTTTATAGAAAAGAAAACTGAAGCCCTGAGTAACCTGTCCAAGGCAGTGGAGAAAAAGGAATTTGGCTCCTGAATTGATCCCGTCAACAGGTAAGTTATACCTCGCATTATAACTTCTTGCTCCAGTCCTTCACATGCCCAAGTCCTTTGTCAGCATTTGTCCCTCCCTGGTAGAGAACCCTTTGTAGAGTTGAATTCTTGGCTTTAATATTTTCTGACTCCCTATGTCAGTCAGTATGGGCTACATTATGCTCTGGCGACAAACAGTTCCAAAATATAAATGGCTTACTGAAAGGAGGTACCTATAGAAACCTAGAATAAACTTAGTTGATTTTTAGTTTAGTCTTTTTGCCCCAGCATAACCATTTTTGCTTAGACTTTACCCCTGACATGTTTTGAATCTAGCACAGGTTAGACATAGATAAGATAAACTTCCAATAGGCAGGTTTTAGGAAGCATTTAGACATTCTACTGTAGGCCAAGCTGGCAGCCTGCCCACCCCTTGCAATTCTCCATCAGATGTAAGACAAGGACAGAGACACAGAAATGGTAATAGACCACCTTTTAGTCAAGGAGCTTGTAAATTGAAAACATCTGACAGGTCTCTTGCAGGAAAAACCCCTCTGGGTCCACATCTCCAAGTTACCCTAATCACCTGTTAGTGACCTTCCTTCATGAAACAGACAGACCCCACCACCATGGCAACAATCATGTGACTAACCCACCCATCTACCTGCTGTTCATCACCTGATGTCAGTTACCTGCACTTACCTGCCTCTTCATGATGAGGGGGAGCAGACCAAAGATCACCAACCAATCACCTTAATGACCTTCCCCCATCAAAGGGAAGAATTAAAAGGACTCAACCTGGAGCAGCCATTTTGCCATTGTCTTACTAGACTCTTAGTGTGGCTATATGCTCTTTGAGCCATATATCCTGGCTTTGGCCCCCTTCCCTACCTTGGGGAACTGAATCTCCCCTCACTCTCACTCTCTCTCTCCCACTCTAATTTACCTTTTTTTTTTTTTTGAGTCTCACTCCGTTGCCCAGGCTGGAGTGCAGTGGCCCACTCATGGCCACTTCAGCGTCAAACCGCTGGGCTCCAGTGATCCTTCCGCCTCAGGCTGCCAAGTAGCCGGAACTACAGACATGCACTACGCCCAGCTAATTTTTGATTTTTTTGTAGAGAGGAGGTCTTCCCAAGTTGCCCAGGCTGGTCTCGAACCCATGGGCTCAGACAATCCACTCGCCTCAGTCTCCCAAAGGGCTGGGATTACAGGCTGAGCTACTGAGCCTGGCCTCTAATTTACTTTCTAAATAAACTATACGTTCCAATATAACTTCTGTGCAATTCTTGGCATCTTTCATGTGGCATCGGATCATACACCAGACACCCCACACCCCCAGCAGGCCTGGCCTAACATTCTGGAGGCCCTGCTGAGAGTGTGACTCTAAGACTTACAATAACAGATGATTATTTCTCACTCATGTTTCATGTCCAGTGTGGGAATTTATGGCAGTTGTAAACAAATGTTTTGCCCTATTTTCTCAACTTACAACTCACCATTTGGGCTTTTGTTCTATGCTATCTTCACTCTAGGACTCAGACTGACAGAGAAGGCCAACATTATTGCACTCATGATAAAGGGAAAAGAAAAATGGCAGATTGAGAGCTGGTTTTGAAAGCTGCTGCTTAAAAGTAATGCTTGAGACTCTGGCTCATATTTAAGGACTAAAGCAAGCCACATGGATACCCCAGAGTGGAGATTTTTATCCTTCTGCAGGGAGGAGCTCCCCAAACCACATAGCCAAATCTTTCAATGGGGGTTAGAGGGAGTATCATTTTTCCACTGGGAGGGGCAGCAAATATTTCAAGCAATTTTATAACCTACCCCACACCCCTTCACTTTGCATCCTTGCTTTCTGCCCTGAGCTAAATTGATATCACTCTGCCACGGCACTCCTGCAGTACTGCTCCAGGGCAGAAAATTTCTTTCTTCTTATTGCAGTGCTGTCTGGAAGAGCTTGGGAAATAGCCCATAATGATTATCTGAAGTCCAGAAAAGAGGGCAAGATGTTTCTTTACAATTCCCCCCATCTCCCTACATGACAAGTCAGTGTTCTTCTCCCCAGTCTCTTTTCTTTTCTGCCTCCTTCCTGCTACCAGAGCCCTGGCTCCATTCTGTCAGGGCCCTGCATAATCAAGACTGGGAAAATTCCATCGGTTCTTTCTCCATCTTTTAAGGGTCACATGGTTCTTACAGCTTCCCCTTGGGAGAAGACTCTAGACTATTAGAGATTTCAGAAAGGATCATCTGTCAGTCCAATAAATGTCTCTCTCTTGATGATAATGATAATCTCTCAGAGCATAATAAACTCAATCCACAGCAACGGATGCATCATCTTCACCCCCCTTCCTGCCAATCAGTAGAAATATGAGAAGGAATAAGGAACAAAGAGGATAAAGGGGTCGGAGACCTCTGCCACCTCCTCCTTAGTTATTTTCTTCAACTCTAACCTCAGTTAGGAATCACCTCCTCTCCTCTTTGCATCTTTATTTTTCATTTACTCTGGCTCTTTCCATTTTCTTTGATCCTATTTTAACCTCCTTATACTCACTTTGCATCTTCCCAGTTCCCCTTGTTCCATTCCCCAATCTTCCTTTCAACCATCTCTTTTTTTTTCCTCTCTCTCCCTCCCTGTCTTTATAGACGATGATTCTGGGAGGTAAAATGGCAGGGGAGAGAGGGCCTAAGTTCTTGCTTCAGCTCAGCTACTAACTTTCAGTGTGATGCTGAGAAAGTCACTAGGGGCAATTGTAGAGTCTGTCTTGCCCACTGCTCTGCTTCATCATCTGGCCTAACACATAGTAGGCACTCAATCATTGTTTCTTGAATAAATGAGAATCTGAATGAATGGATGGAGTTTCCTCTAAAAAGCTCTCCAAAGACCCTTGTAGTGTGGAGGTTCTGTGATTCTATAAAATTTCCACTTTCAGACTGTCTTTTGGAACTGACAGGGCAGAGATACCAACTCAAATAGCAGTAAATGTGCAAGTGATTTTATACCTAATTGACAAACGAAATGTAGATAAATCACTAGGACCAGATGGCACTCGCCGGAGAGCAGTGAAGGAACTCAAGGGTGAAATTGGGGAATTGTTGGCCAAAACATATAAGTGCTCATTACAAAGGGATGCGGTGCCACAGAGCTAGAGAGGGCGGCTGTGCTTCCACAAAGGACCCTGGGAACTGTCGAACAGTGAGACTGGCTGTGAAACCAGGCAAGTTAGCCAAATTTAGAATAAAAAGTAGCATCACTAGCGAAACCAGCATGCCGGGGAGGAAGTCTAATTGGTTCTATAAGGGGAAACTATTCCTGACTGAATCTTTTAGAATTATATGTAGAGACACATATGGATAGTGGCTGAAGGAGTGAAGGACGTGCCATTTCAAAATGTGCGAGATTGGTATATTGACTATTTTGAGCTGAAAACATTGGAGAAATTGTAGTTTTAGAAAGGGCTAGCTGCTCTGTCGCTTCCTGCATGTAGCAAGTTGCAGAAATTCCTCTGGGAAGTGTACCCTCCTCGTGCCAGGTTGAGAAAATAGCCCTTATCACCAGAGACTAGAAATTGAGGACTGCAATAGACCTGAATATAGTTAATAAGGTAACCCTTATCTACCACTAGTTCCCCATATATCTCCTAGTGACTCCTGTAGAAATGTATTACTCTTAGCCAGGTTCCCTTTGTTATTTTATTTCCCCCTCAAATGGATCATTCTTTGTCTAAAAAGTATAAAGGTATCTGCCTTTGGCCACTTCGGACTTTGTGAAGATCCCCATATACATGTGAAACTAATAAATTGTGTGTGATTTTCTCTTGTTAATCTTCCTGGTGTCAGTTTGTATTACATCCAGCCAAAGAGCCCACATTAGAGCTAAAGGGAGGCTGGAGGTGATCTCTGGTTCCCCTGCATGACAAAGGGAAGCCAATCAAGAAAATGAAGCTATGCTCTCAGATTTTATACACTAAAATCATTTTAAAAAGAAAAACAAATGGAATCATCCAAGATCAGATGTCTTAGAAGAAATTCTGATTTAAAGTAGGAAACTATACAGGACTAATAATAATTTATAATCACAAATCTTGCTTCAACTTCTCAAAGATACTTTTGAAAAGTTGATCTTAGCTGGGTGCGGTGGCTCATGCCTGTAATCCCAGCACTTTGGGAAACCAAGGTGGGAAGATTTCTTGAGCCCAGAAGTTCAAGACCAGCCTGGACAACATACCAAGATCTCATCCCTACAAGACCAGCCTGGAAAACATAGCAAGATCTTGTCTCTACAAAATTAAAAAATTGGCATGCACCTGTTCCAGCTACTTGGGAAGGCTGAGGCGGGAGGATTGCCTGAGCACAAGAGGTCAAGGCTGTCATGAGCCACGATTATGCTACTGTACTCCAGCCTGGGTGACAGAGATCCCCAACTCAAAAAGAAAAAAAAAAAAAGACAGAAGAAAAGTTAATCTTTACAAAAAACATTGTGAAGTCAAGAGAATTGTTTTTTCACTAGCTGTCATTTGGGAAATGACAGAGAAAATAAATGACTTGCCCAAGTCACACAGCCAACAGGTAGAAAGACTTAAAGCCAGAATGCTGGTTTCCTAACTCTGAATTGTATTATCTGTTAAATGAGACATTTAAGAACTTCATACCCACAGATTGTTTTATTAATTACAAGAAATGGACATATCAATCATCCATTGCCACAACAGTGCTATATATAAGCAACTGGAAACACTTAGTGGCAGACAACAATAAGCAGTAAGTGGGGTCAGCTGTGGGTGGGCTACTTGTTCACACATCTGCAGGTTGACTGGGGGCAACTCATCTAGGCTCAGCTGGTTCAGCACTGGTGTTCCACGTATCTTTCATCCTCCTCTGGAAGTTAGCAGGGTAGCCTGGGCAGGTACTCAAGGTGACCGCAAAGGCACAGGAACACATGAGGAAATGCACAAAGCTTCTTGAGACCCAGGCTTGGACACCATCCCTTCTTCTTCCTTCTCTTGGGCAAAGCATGCCACACAGTCAGTCCCAGAGGCAAGGGGTAGAAGATTTATCCTGCCCACTGAGGGGGGACACTGCAATGTTACATGGCAAAGGATGACGACTTGGAGCCATTACTACAATCAGTCACAGAGGGCAATTGCAGTATCATCTATCAGTTTGTCAATGACTCTAAGCTATCGGTGAGAGTTATATGCTAAGCAGAAAGGTACATTCTGCAGGATGTGTGCACCTTCTGGATAGGTAGAAAAGAGACAAAAACCTATAGTGTGGGTATATCTGTTAAGACTAGGCTCAGCTGAAAGCAAGAGAACAACCCTAAACAACTGACTTAAATAAGATGGAACTTTAATTCTCCCATAGGTATGGAGGTGAGTGTCCTAGACTGGTACGATGGCTCTGCTTCACAAAGTTTCTAAGTTTTTTCGGCTCTCTGCTCCACCATTCCTAGGATATAAAATGTTGATACAAATAAACTCACATCTCCACAAACTCGCTTGCCATTGTAAACAGCCAAAGTGGCAAGAAAATGCTGCTGTCTCATTGCTACCTCCCAAATCTCACATGAATACATCTAGTGGAGGAGGTGGAGAGACCTAATTTGCATCCAGAATCCTAGCTGCAAGAGCGTCTGAAACAAATGGTTTTAAGCGTTTTAGCCTTTGCCATAAAGAAAAATATTAGGGGTTGAGAATGAATGCCAAGAGCCTGTTAGCTGAATGCACCATACTTTGTAAAGAAGGAGGAGACATTCCAAGAGGAAGAGACAACATTTGCAAAAGATAGTTACAAAAGAGAATCATGGGTTTGAAGAATCATGGCCCCTTGACAAGACTCTGAAGTGCCAAGGGCCTGGGCAACTGCTGGCCCACAACTCTCCTGTCCTCATCTCTAAGCATTGACATTACAGCTTGTTCCATTGGAAAGTGAGGGGGAAGGAGGGTATCGATTTCTTGTGACCAGGTCATGCCCTGGAGGGCTAGGGAGAGAGAAGATAGGACCAGGGGGAGGAAGAACAAGGAGTTTCAGCGACTCACCGTAATCTTTCCTAACCCACGTGGGAGCTTTCTGCCCCTCATAGAGGAGCAAATAAATACAGAGGCACACACAATATTAAGTGTAATTACATTGTTACTTATAGGTTCAATTAAATACTCTGGACATTTTTATAACATAATTTGAGGTGTGATGCGTGCAGCAATGGCATTAACCTTTAATCATAGTTCTTTCCCTTCGAAATGTGGTAATGACCCTATTAATTAGTCATGAAATGATTAAATAGAAATAGAAGGCATCAAATGATGATTCCTCTCACTTGGTTTTCTCCCTAGATTTAAATGTGGCTTTTTGACCTTCCTCCCCGAAGAAAACACATCTCAGGATGTGGGTGTGTATACGAAGGGGAAATATGGAGTTTTCCACAGCCTCACCTCTCTCAGGGGCACAGAGTAGAAAAACAGAATGATCCTCATGTAATCCAGGATATGCAGCGTTTAATCCTGGGATGTCTATTTGCTCCTTTTGTTACTGATAATCATCCTTTCTGGGGATCAGTATTTGGGGATGCAGAGTGATTTGGGTTATGCACTTCCAAACAGCATCAGGGCCCTGCTGGAATCAGCTCAGACCTGACCATCCCTCCCACTCATTGCTCTTGATGGAGAATAGGGATTTGAAAAGTGATAAGGAGCCCATAAGGATGTCTGAGGCAAAGACTGGTCGGCAGGAGTGAATGATGTAGCCCAGGAGTCAGTGGTGCCTTGATTTGGATTCCCCCAAAGCAGAGAATGAGAAATCGTTTGTGTGCTAGTTGTTTACATGGAAAGTAATCCCAGAGAGCAGGAATGAAGGATCAGGGAAGAAGGGAAACCAGTCAAGGATGTGCTGCTCAGTTGGTCCTGCTATAGTTGCCCTTGTCCCTGAGGCCTTGTGCAGGCACTGTGTGCCTGTACAGTGGGTGACAAGAGGGGTAGCCCTCAACTCTCATCCTTATTGGCCAAGGTGATTAACTCCCCTGGAACTGCCAGGCTGTGCCTGGAAGAGTGCCCCGCGGGTCCCTGCAGGTGTCCCATAACTCAGCATCAGAAAAGCTCCAGGCAGGAATCCAAGGTATGCAATGCAGGCTAAGATGAGGCACTGCCAGAGTGCACATGCATGAAGGTGCTCTAAGCTTGCATGGAGCAGGTAACCAGGGCTGAGGCAGGAGGAAGGGGGTGGGGGGGTGCAAAAGATGGAAGTGGTGCCCAAGAGGTGTCTAATTTCAGAAGCTGAAATGAGGGCATCTCATGTCTACAGACTGGGAAAGTAATGTAGCTTGTGTAGACACTGGAATCAGGAAAGGGGAGGAGAGGGAGAGAATAAATGGAAGAGGGGTGTGCGGGTGATGTGCCGTCACCCCTTCATGATTTACAGCGACCCCCTCCAATGAGAAGGCTGAAGTGTGTGACTATAGGGATGGGGTTGGGGGGGGAGAAATACTGGGACAGAGAGGGGCTGAGCCCAGAGATCAGAGGAGGCAGGGCTGGCATTAAAAGCCAGGAATGAATATGGGGATGTGGGCGACACGTAGGATTTTCTGACACAAGGAGAAGTTAGGCTCCCTTTCTGGGGCTCAGTTTCCTCTGAGGGGTTGAACCTACGCTCCACTCTTACTTCAGAGTCATTCACATAAATTCTTCAGAGTTCTTGAAGCCAATACCATCAGGAGGTATAAGCCTTGGACAGCATTAGGAGACTTTATGTCTTGAATAGATCTTTATATGAAATTATATCAATATGATTTGCAAGGTGGTAGGAGAGGGTTCATTCACAAGTTTGGAAGTTGAAGGAGGAAGTAGAATACCTGTTAAAAGTTAGTAGTGACTGCACATTTACTACGGTCCAGGGTTCTAAGTCCTTTACCTGAGTTAATTTACTTAATTCTTGCAAAAATCCCACAAGGAAGATACATCTGGGAAGTGTGTCTGGGGACGGGGCAGCTCAGAAGAATGAAAGAATTGGATTTTATTATCTATTGGGTCATCAAATGACCAACAGACAACTCTTTTCTTACCTCTGGGTCTATTTCCTAATGTGCAAAATACAGATAGTGATGCAGACGAGTAATCATATTCAGAACAACATTTTCCAGAATGTCTGGCCTATAGTGCACAATTAGTGGTATCTGAGAGAGAGACTTTGGGTACACAAATATTGAAATTTCCAGAATTTTTTAATGTTTGAATGAAATAAGAGGAAGAAATGTTTGAAGTCAGAATCATACTGGACTCCAAAATATATAGCTTAGTTTACCCATCGCATTTTATTTATTCATCAAACAAATATCTGCAGAGTGCCACACTGTTGTAGCTTCAGAGAAGGCAACATTGAGCCAGGCACAATGACCTCACAGAACTTAATCTTTATGGGAGGTGTCATTAATCAAATAGCCCCATATAAATAACTACAAACTGATGTGTTATGAAGGCAAAATTCAGGACTCTTGAGAGGGGACTTAGAGGAATCTGGTATGGCATAAAAAGGATGGGGGAATAGTAGTTGTCCAGCAGAAGTGACATGGTGGCTGAGACCCGAAGGAAGAAATGGAGACACCAGGTAAGGGGTTGAGGGCAGGGGAGGGCAAGGCATTCCTGGGAGGAGGACAAGGTCAGGTCTTTATCTCCACCTTAGGTTGAGTTGGAAAAAGTGAGGATGTAAGTGTGTAGCACAGTAACCCCAAATATGAGAGGGATTGCATGTAATGCTTACCTATTCCAAAGAAGTCACCTGAAGGTCCAACAGGAAAGACGTTGGTTTATTAGAACGTATGGGAGGCATCAATGGTGGCCAGCTGGTAAAGAATCCAGACCTCTGGACATTACAGCAGTATTATAATCAAGCGAGTTAATTATTCAAATTGCCATACCATACTTACAATTATATTAAGAGGGATGCTTACCATTTACCCTGAAAATTGGAACAAGAGAAGGCTGCCCACTCCCACTTCTCCTGTTCAACATTGTGTTGGAAGTCCTAGCTAGAACAATTAGACAAAAGAAGGAAATCAAGTATATCCAAATAGGAGAAAAGGAAGTTAAGTTATCCCTCTTTGCTGATGATATGATCCTATACCTTGAAAATTCAAGAGAATCTGTCAAAAATCGCTTTGCACTGATAAAGGACTTTGGCAAAGTCTCAGGGTACAAAATAAATGTGCAAAAGACAGTTGCATTCTTAGAGGAACAAATAGAGGAACAAACAGAAAAAAGCACAATCCTATTCACAATAGCCACACACACACACACACACACACACACACACACACACACACACGAAATACCTTGGCATTTTCTTAACCAGAGAAGTGAAAGACCTTTACAATGAAACACTGCTCAAAGAAATCAAGCAAGACACCAATAAATGGTAGAATATTCCATGCTCATGAATAGGAAGAATCAACATTGTTAAGATGTCCATTCTACCAAAGTCAATCTACAGATTCAATGCAATACCTGTTAAATTACCAACACCATTCTTCTCAGACCTGAAAACAATACAAATTCACATGGAAACATAAATGACTATGAATAGCCAAAACAATCCCCAGCAAAAGAAACAAACCAGGAGGTATTACACTTCCAGACTTTCCTATAAGACTACAATAATCCAAACAGCTTGGAATTGGTACAAGAACAGGCATATAGACCAATGAA
>CAUYQG010172443.1:0-53276 GCA_963574415.1 Tarsius wallacei
CCCCCCCCACCCCACACCCCCCCCCCTCCGCACTCCCGCGCCCGGGCGGCGCCGCGGCGCGCCCGGGGGGCGGGGCCGCCCCCCCCCCCCCCAGCCAGCGTCAGCTGAAGGAAACTGCTAGGGAGGGAGGGGCACACCTCATCAACAAGGGTACCTGCATAATCAACGTCTGTATGCCTAACCCTGAATTGTACCCCACATCTTTATTTAAAAAAAAAAAAATTTAGTACACTAAAATGAAGAGAATTTATCAAAAACCATCAGCAATCATTTTACACAATGATTTATTGGAAGCAGGCTGCAAACTACGTGGGCCTGGCGGTTTTGTTGTTGAAACAGATGTTTGACAGCCTTCTAGGTTACTTTATAGTCTGGTCTAGTAATGAGGAACACTCATTCAAATTAAAATTGGGAAGAACATTGCTCTGGAGTCAATCCAGTAAGATAAGAATTTGATGAATAATTTTGGAAAGGAATACCAGAATTATACTTATTTGTCTAAATATATAATATTTATATACTCCCTAAAATTTAAACTGAAAGTTACTAGAATGAGTAGGAAAATTCAGTAGATGGCCAGATGTAAATAAATATATAAAAATCAGTACTTTTTTCAACCATTGAATATCAATAATAATCAGATGAAAACAGGAAAAAAATATGCTTTTCTTAACAAGTACTATAATGTGCATAAGGAATAAAATTTGCAAAAAATGTGTAAAACTTCTAGAAAGATAACTGTAAAACTTTACAGTTTACAGATCATGAAAGGCTACAAATACAATCATGTGTTACTTAATGACAGGGATATATTCTGAGAAATGCATCATTAGGTGATTCCAACATTGTATAAACATTATAGAGTGCATTTACACAAACCTAGATGGTATAGCTTACAACATACCACTACACACCTAGGCTATGTGGTATAGCCTATTGCTCTAAGGCTACAAACCTGTACAGCATGTGACTGTACTGAATACTGTTGGTAAGTGTAACAGAATAGTATTTGTGTATCTAAACATAGAAAAGGTACAGTGAAAATATAGTATTGTAATCTTATGGGGCCACCTTTTTTGTTTGTTTAAAGAGACGGGGTCTTCTACTGTAGCCCAAGTTGGAGTGCAGTGGTGTGATCATAGCTCACTACAGCCTCAAACTCCTGGGCTCCAGTGATCTCCTGCCTCAGTGTGTTTTATATGCAATCTACTGCTGATTGAAACATTATGTGGTATATGACTATAAATAGATGAGATGGTTCAATATTGTACAGATATTATTTCTCCTGTACTCAATCTTCAAATTTAATATAATTTCAATCAAATGTCAATTGAGTTATTTTTTGCAGCAAACATTTATTTTAAAATCTATAAACAGAAGCAATTGACAAATTAACGGAATTAACGGAACAGAACCGGTACTACTGTTGTCAGCAAATAAACAAGATGGGATTAGCATAGAAATGGACAAAAAAGATATATGAAATAGAGGAGTAACTAGACAGACTTACGTATATATGGGTTTTAATATACAACAAAGGTGGCATTTCGGTTCCATGGGAAACTGGTGGTGTTGGGACTGGTAGCTCGCCATTTAGAAAGGAAGAATGTGGCTCCTATGGTTGGCAGACTCCTAAGATGACCTCCCGTGATCTTGGCTTCTGTACTCACACTGTTGTGTAATGCCCTCCCCTTAAGTGTGGGTTGCCTTGCTGACTTGCTTCTGATCAACAGACTGGCAAAAGTGACAGAATGTCACTTCCATTAGTAGGTTACAAGAGACTGACTTCTGTCTTAATAGCAGACTCTTGCTATCCTGGCTTCCAAGCTTTGATGAAGCAAGCAGCTGTGTTGGAGTGTCCTGGTAACAAGGAACTAAAGGTGGGATCTGGCCAACAGCCAGCCAGGAACTGAGGCTCCCAGTCCAACAGCACTTGAGGAACTGAATTCTGACAACCACCACGCGAAATCAGAAATATTCTCCCTTATCGGACACTGCATGAGACGCACACTCTGGTCAACACCCCAACTGCAGCCTATGAGAGATCCTGAAGCAGAGGACCCACCTAAGCCATGACCAGATTCCTGATTCACAGAAACAGAGACAATAAATGCTTGTTATTTTAAGTCACCGAATTTTGTGACAATTTGTTGGGCATAATGGAAAACTAATACATTTCCTTACCCTATGATACACAAATTTCAGCCTCAGTGCAGTGGGTTGAGCAGTGGCCCCTCAAAAAGATATGTCAGCATCTTAATCTCTAGAACCTATGAATGTGACTTATTTGGAAAACAGGTCTTTACAGATGTAAATAAGAATCTTAAATGAAATTATCCTGGATTACCCAGATGGGCCCTAAATCCAATGACAAGCGTTCTTCTAAGAGACACAAAAAGAGAAAAGGAGGTGGCAGCCAGTGTGGTGGCTCATGCCTGTAATCCCAGCCTTTTGGGATGCTGAGGTGGAAGAACTGATTGAGGCTAGCAGTTTGAGACCAGCTTGGGCATCATAGCAAGACCCCATCTCTACAGAAAAAAAGAAAGGCAATGTGAAATTGGAGTAATTTAGCCAAAAGCCAATGAACACCTAGAGCCACCTGAAGCCAGAAGAGGCAAGGAACTGAATATTTCCCCTAAAGCCTATGCTAACACCTTGATTTTAGACTTCTGACATCCAGAACTGTGAGAGAACACATTTCTGTTTTAAGCCATCAAATTGGCAGCAATTCATTATGGCAGCCCTAGGAAACTATTACAAATAGAATAAAGATGTAAAGTAAAAACTAAATCCATAAAATAACTAGAATATACAACTAGAAAATTAGCAAGTGTATATATGAGTATGTGTGTGTGTGTGTGTGTGTGTGTGTGTGTGTGTGTACACTAGGATATATACTGGAGAATATTTTTATAACCTCAGAGAGTAAAAGGATATTTCTTAGCATACATCAAAAAGTAGTTTTTTTAGTTCTTTAAGGCAAAGATTAAAACTACTATATTTAATGTTAAAAGAAAAACTCTAACTGGGCAAAAAATATTTGCAAAATATAATAGGAAATGGTTAAAAGTAGGACACAAAAATATAAACAGCCAAAAACATGTTTTTAGAATGGCTGAATCCCTGAAATAATTTGAAAAAGTCAATTAAAACAATACTTTACACCAAGATAGACTAAACAAAAATCTTAAAACTTAATATTTTAATTTTCTGTAGAAACAAAGTATTGCTGTGTTCCCTAATCTGGTCCCTAATCTGGTCTCAAGCTTCTGGTCTCAAGTGATCCTTCTGCGTCATCCTCCCAAAGTGCTGGGATTATAGGCATGAGCCACCGCACCTAGCCTGTTTTTATTTTAAAGTTACATACAGTAAAATTTCTCCCCCCTCCGCTTTTGGTATACAGTTCTGAGGGTTTTTAAACATGCATAGATTTTTTTCATAACCAATACCACAAACAGGAGACAGAACAATTCTGACACGCCAAAACATTCCTTTACCCAGCAACATGTTTATAACAATGAAAAACTCCTAGTGTCCATTAGCTGAGTATTGATTAATACATTAAATTATCCATATAGTGGAATTTAATGCTACCAATGAAAAAATGAAATAGATTAATATGGAAGATAGCTACATTTAGGCAAAAAAAATATGGTCACCATTGTCCTAACATTCATTTAATCGACACACATATATATATGTCAAATATACTCCTGGAATATATATACACACACACACGCAAAATTTTCCAGGAATATATTCACACACATACACACGCAAAATTTTCCAGGAATATATTCACCAATTCATATGGTTATCTCTATAGGAAATAATTTCAGAGAAGTTTCATATTGTGCTTAATGTTTTTGTATTGTGTGAGCCAATTTAACACACACTACTTTTATAAATAGAAATAAGTCATTTTCATTTTAGATAATAATTTCAACACAAGATTTAGGTACATAAGAATGTAATAAACTAACACAAGCTCTGAGTTATTTGTAATTTCAGGAAGCTTTGATATGAATTCTAGGTTTCCAGAAAATTAATATTAAAGCTCAAACCCAAGTAATATGGCCATAGTTTTGGTGCTGAAATGGCTTATGGTAGAAATGGCAAGATCACTATATCTGGAGACCTTATGAGTTGAAAAGCATTTCCTTTGTTTAACTTTGATATTTACCTTACCCTCTCCTCATCCTGCCCCTATTGCCATGAAACCAACTCACCCAAGCCAGACATCTGGCCATCATCTCTCTCCCTAATCTTCTACTCTTAAAAAAAAAAAAAAAAAAAAAAAATCACCTATCTTCTTAAAACTACCCCAAATTAATTAAGTAAAATTTTGTTTACTATTTATCAAGCATGAACCATGGACTTTTATGTATTATGGGTTTTCATTTTCTCAGTTCTAATCATGAATTTGTATTAAGTTTTAAATCACTTCAGAGATTTATGTGGTTTTATGTATGAATATTGGTCTGCTAATCCTGATTTGTCTGAAACACTGTTTCCAGAAAGGACTGTAAATCTAAAAGGAGAAAAACTCAAAAGATTAGAGAGTTGAAAAATATCTTTTGTTCCTTTATACAAAGTTCAAGTGAAAGGGAGAATACTAAGTATATTTTTCAAGCATCCCTAAAGATAGTCTCAGAAGGTTGATAATACAACATAAATTTAAAATCTTGTAGTTTCAATCCTTCAAATCCTTTGCTATTCTTCAAGAACTATCTTTGTTTACATATTTAGATTTAATATGCCTAGAAAGCATTCTCTCAAAATATTTCACCAAGGTTAACATGTTTTCTATGTTTTTATACTTTTCTATTTCACTTTACCTCTTGTTTTTCTTGAATCTTTAGTCAGTTTTTATAACTTTTTTTACTCTCTCCTGAATTTTCATTTTATAGGTAAATAGTAAGCAGTAGAATTCATATACAACCTTTACTCCAAAATTATATCTTAAGCACCAAAGGCAAGGAAATGTTTTCCATCCCTAGCATGTGGTTTATCATTAATGAGAGCAAAATCCTATTACTAAAACAAAACAAAACTCAAGGGAAGCGTTTTTGGGCCATCACAGTATGTTTTAATTCTAAAAGGCGAAGAAAGATTAAAAAGATTATCAGTAAAGATAATATGGATATCAAACTTAACTGTGGTCATTTGATCCTATCATCTCACATCTCAATTACTGTTTGTTAATATTAATCTATATTTAGGTCACTCAAGACATAGAAGTCATGAGAACTCTCCCCCACAACACCCTCCTCTGAATGCAGATTAACCTCACATTCCCTCTCAATGATTTTGGCTTCAGGTACATTATTACTACTATTTAATAACTCTATAAGGCTATAAAGAAAGCTAATAAAATCTTATTAATGCAGACGAAAATATGAAAATGAATAGAACACTTACTGGTTCTGTTAGGGTTGTATCTTTCTCCAGGAACTGTACAACACAGTATGCTAGCTAAAAGGTAAGGGACAGTTTGTAAATATTACTGAGCAAAATAATATTTAGTGATGCAGGATATTTTTTACATTTAGCCAACAAAATTGACTACCTACCTCACTTTGATAAATTGTACTCTAAATTTATTCCAGTATATAAAAATATACTTATGATTGTGAATGAAATTGTGAAAATATACTCACAATTGTGTAACTTTTTAACCTTGAAAATAACTTCTAGCTCAAAAAAGATTGTTTTTTAGTGTAATTTCTGACTATAATGTTAACTGAAATAAGACTAGGGCTAACAATTTAGTTTTTCAACATGTTTGTACATGTATGCCTATGCTGATATCTTATTCTCTAAATATTAGTAGAGGAGACCAAAAATCTCTCTAACTAGGTTACTGCAGCTAGAGGAACATTCTGCAAATATGTGGAATTTATTCAGTCACATAGTTAACTGGGTCATGGCCTGGACCGGAATATAAGGAAACTCGATATTTTCTATATCTATACTTACAGTGCATTGGTCTTATTTAATAACTAAATATCATAATGTTTAAATTATAATAAAAATTTGCTTTGTATAACTTTGTCAGCAAATTGTTCAATTAGACTTAAAATTGTCATCTGAACATTTCACAATTTCTCTGCTTTTATATTTGCCTTTGGCAATATTCACTTCATTTGAAGTTTTTGTGAAACTTACCTGAGCATGAAACAAAGCTAATCCTTTTGCAGTATGCATAGGAATAAGAACCTTCATTAGAAATTGTTTATGTTCTGCTTTCAGTGGCAATGCAAAGCCATTGATAATACTGGAGGGAAAAAAAGGCAGGGGAAGTGTTAAGTAGTTACTACTTTGTTTCTAAAAGTTATACCATGAGTTCATAAGGAACAGTGTTCTGCTTCAATCCTGGTGGTGCACGACTATTCATCTTCAAACTATTTTAGGAAGACTATTACTATGAAGTCTCTTCCTCTAAGTCATTCAATGATCCCACAAGAAATTTAGGACTGCCCACTGATGCCCCAGCAAGCAATTTCTATCTTCACTTTCTATAAAGCCTGTCATTTAAAAAAAATTTCAATAGCTTTATTAGGGAGCTTTTGGTTACATAGCTGCATTATACGGTGGTGAAGAAGTCTGGGCTTTATGTGTACCTGTCACCCCCACTAGAGTACACTGTACCTGATAGTTGATTTTTTTTCACCCCTTCCCCCTACTTACCCTCCCCCTTCTAAGTATACAGTGTCCATTTTATCACTCTATATGACTTTGCAGACCCTCAGTTTAGCTCCCATTTATAAGTGAAAACATGCAGTATTTGGTTTTCCGTTTCTGTAAGCCTGTCACTTCATGTATTATGTTGCCTTTGTTTTTCCTCCCTGAAGCCATAGAAGAGTCACTATCACAATACTGTTAGAATTTTCAATATTTACTGAAGTAAATGGGTAGTTTCTCTTGCTTTGTTGGATAATCTGAAATTAAGAATTAGTTCTCTCTACAATAATTTTCACAATATTAATAAAGGAGACTAAATAATTCTCTAAATAATAATAGGAGGTTCTAAAATTCTCTCAAGTTAATACTGATATAAAGTGAACAAGGAAGGCAAAACATTCATGTAAACTAAACCAAAGACTATAGATTCTTCTAAAGAGAACAGATGGATCAGGAATTCTTTTTTTTTTTTTTTGAGTACGAGTCTCATTCTGTTGCCCAGGCTGTAGTGCAGTGGCATGTTGCTCACGGCCACTGCAGCCTCGACCTGCTGGGCTCAGGTGATCCTTCCATCTCAGCCTTCCAAGTAGCTGGAACTAGAGGCACATGCCACCACACCCAGCTAATTTTTTTATTTATTGTAGAATGAGGTCTCTCCATGTTGCCCAGGCCAGTCTCGAACCTGCAGGCTCTGGCAATCCTCTCGTCTCTGCCTCCCAAAGTGCTGGGATTACAGGCGTGAGCCACAGCGTCTGGCCTGAACAGAATTCTTGTAATTTCACTAAAGGTTCACTATAGCTTATTTCATCTCTTCCTAATTAGAGCCTATACATTTCTGTGGCAGAATGGCAAGACCAGGCATAAAACATGCCACAGCTTGAAAGCAGGAAACCTGTCTTAAAGCAGATACCTTATATGGCAGTATTTTAATATGCTGATGCCCTAAAAAACCATTACAATAAGAATTCAGTTGAGAAACTATGTCTTGTGCTCTATATTTAAACCCGAAAATATGAAATAGTTTCTCCAACCCCAGTAAGATTTTAATACGTAAGACATTCAAAGTTACTTAATTCATAAAAAGAACAACAACAACAAAATCTGACCTACCTTCCTAATATTTCGAGGAGTTCAGCAACACCATTGAAATGTTCTGTTTCATATATAAACCTGAATTAAAAATAAAGATACATGTAATAAAAATTAAACATCAGAAAACCAAGCGAAACAGACAGGAAGTAAAGAAATCAATCCAAAAGGCAGCTATTAGAAACACATACCATGCTTTAGGTTTTCTTTATAAGCTATTTTGCCCCAAATGGGTTAATTAATTCATAGGAATCTCACAAAAGAAGGTCTAGTTCTAAGTCACATATGTCTTTGCTATAAAACTTAGCATAGGTGAGGATAACAAAACAACATTTCACAAACATGGGTTTTCTCAAAGAAATCCTTTTCAAAATAAGAAACCTCTACTCAAGAGAAAAAGACTGATAGGTAATAAAGCACTTTTACTCAGAATTTCTCTAAATCTCAAATTATATAGGCTGTCTACCTTTCCAAGATTAAGACTGCCTTTAAAACAGAGGGACATGAACTCAAATGACTACAGAACAGGGCAGGTGTTATAAACAGCTAAAGTAGTCTTAGAAGGTGATGATAACTGGAGAAAAATGCTGTCTCTAGACAAGGCAGCCATTCCATAATTGTTGCAATGTGGGAATGCTCCAATTTAGGCAGACTTCAATTAATCAAAACAAACAAATATACCAAACCTTAAATGTGGGTATTATTACAAAATCCCCTGATGTGAAGCAACTCCTTAACATATTAGCATTTATAAAGTACAGTTGGTCCTCTGTATCAATGGGTTCCACATCTGCAGATTCAACCAACCACAGATGGAAAATATTTTTTTTGAAAATGAAAATTTAAGCTGGGCGTGGTGACCCATGTCTGTAATCCCAGCACTTTGGGAGGCAGAGGTGAGAGGATTGCCTGAGTTCAGGGGTTCAAGACCAGCCTGGGCAACTCGGCGAGACCTCATCTCTACAATAAATCAAAAAAATTAGCCAGGCGTGGTGGTACACGCCTGTGGTTCCAGCTACCTGGAAAGTTGAGGCGGAAGGATCAACTGAGCCCAGCAGGTCAAGGCTGCAGTGACTGTGAACGTGCCACTGCACTCCAGCCTGGACAACAGAGTGAGACTTCAGCTAAAAAAAAAATAAATAAAAATAAAAAATGAAAATTTTAAATATAGTATAACAACTATTTGCATAGCATTTACATTGTATTAAATATTAATAAGTTAGAAATAATTTAAGGCCATTGCCTTACTAGACTCTGGTATGGCCATGTGCTCTTTGAGCCATGGCTGTCACCATGCATCCTGGCTTTGGCCCCCTCCCCTACCTCGGAGAAGTGAATCTCTTCTTTTTCTCTCTTTCTAATTTAGTTTTTAAATAAACTACATTTTCTCATCTAAAAAAAAAAAGAAATAATTTAAAATATACAGAAGGATGTGTGGAGGTTATATGAAAATACTATGCCATTTTATATAAAGGACTTAAGCATTTTGGTATCAACAGGGGTCTTAAAATCAATCCTCCACAGATACTGAGGGATGACTGTTGTCAAATGATAGGCTCCATATAATAATTAGCTTTGACAGATAATCAAGTAAAAATGCTTACAAGAGTTATAAAATAATATTTATACATACATTTTTAAACAAAAAAAATGAGATAAATTCTCCTTCTCTTAATAAATCTTAAATATGAATAACATTCGTATTACATACCAAAAATTGCCCTCATTATTACTGTCCACTTATATTAAGGTTACAAGTTTCTTAAAAGTTAGATTCAATCAAATGATAGCCACAAAAAGCTAAAAATAACTCAAATGCTATCAGCTAAATGTAAAGATTTCAGATATTAAAAATTAACCTAAAAAGACTTAGAATGAAAGAGGATACATAGGGGGAAAGTGTTACGTATGAATAAATGGCTAATTTACCTGAGGAAAATGTTGTTAATTTGTTTTCTGATGAACGCTCTTAATCCAAGAAATTTCCCATAAATTCGATGCAGAACTGTCTTCAGGAAGTCACGTTCTCTGGGATCTTCACTATCAAAAAGCTCCAGGAGCTTTAAAAAAAATCTGAGAAATTACTTTTAAAAAATAATCGAGTGAAAACTTTATTCTAATTTTGATTTTAACATTACCCATGAAATCTTTTTTAAAATTTTCTAGAGATTTTGTCTTACCACACTTTTATTCCTGCTAGATAATGAAGCTAAAGAAAAGTTTAAGGAAGATTTTTTTTCAATTATTTCATTTCAAAATATGACACAATAAATAATATAAACACTTCAAAAAATGCATGTACTTTTTTCTTTGCCTTGCCACTGATTTTAAAATTCTACTCTTCTAAACACAGCTCACAATTTTAGAGCATTAAAGTTTGAGAGTTTTTTAATGCTTTCTGATCATCAAAACTGTATACAAATCTTAAGCTTTTAGATTGCAAGCCATCAAATACATGAAGTTTAAAAAATATCCATGGCCGGGATCGGTGGCTCAACCTGTAATCCCAGTACTTTGGGAGGCCAAGGCGAGGGGATTGCCTGAGCCCACGGGTTCGAGACCCACCAGGGCAACTTGGCGAGACTTCGTCTCTACAATAAATCAAAAACTAGCCAGGCGTGGTAGTGCGCGCCTGTAGTTCCAGCTACTTGGAAGGCTGAGGCAGAAGGATCGCCGGAGCCCAGCAGCTCAAGGCTGCAGTGGCCGGGAGCGGCAGCCACTGCACTCCAGTCTGGGTGACAGAGTGAGACTCCAATTGAAAAAAAAAAAAAATCCATGTGTAATGCATAATTCTAGTTTACTAGAAAGATTTATACATGCCAAGGTTTCTTTTTATGGTTTTGCAAAAAAAAAAAAAATTCAACGGTTCAAAATTTATATTCAGTTATTAGGATAAAATATTAGCAGATACATACAAATAGAATAGAAATCATACATGAAGTAACAATGAAAAGATAAGACCATAGATTTTTATTTAAAGTCAGTTAAGCAAATGGCTGAAAAGTTTTAAGCCAGTTCAGACTGGCCCAAATCAACATTCTCCTATATCTCTGCACAATTCTTTTTTTTTTTTTCTTTTTTCTTTTTTTTTTGAGTTGGAGTTTCACTCTGTCGCCCAGGCTAGAGTGCTGTGGCACACTCACGGCCACCTCAGCTTCGACCTGCTGGGCCCTGGCGATCCTTCTGCCTCAGCCTCACAAGCCTCACAAGTAGCCAAAACTACAGGCGCGCGCTACCACGCACAGCCAATTTTTTCTTTTTTTTTGAGTTGGAGTCTCACTCTGTCGCCCAGACTGGAGTGCAGTGGCCCCTCCCGGCCACTGCAGCCTCGACCTGCTGGGCTCCGGCGATCCTTCCGCCTCAGCCTTCCGAGTAGCTGGAACTACAGGCACGCACTACCATGCCCGGCTAATTTTTTTGATTTACTGTAGAGAAGAGGTCTTGCCAAGTTGCCCAGGTGGGTCTCGAACCCGCGGGCTCGGCAATTCACTCACCTTGGCCTCCCAAGGCGTGGGATTACAGGCTGAGCCACCAAGCCCGACTAGCTAATTTTTTTTAAAATTTATTGTTGAGACGAGGTCTCACCAAGTTGCCCAGGCTGGTCTCAAACCCACTCGTCTCGGCCTCCCAAAGTGCTGGGATTACAGGCTGAGCCATCGAGCCCGGCCAATTCTTCAGCAAACTATTAAAGAAGAGACTGCAGAAGAATTTAGTTAAAAGCTCAGATTTCCATTTTAAAACTTAATTTCTTCTGTCAAAAAAAGCAATACTGTATTTTAAATGAAACACTGGATTTTTTATGAAAAAACAATCTCTCTTTACAGAGTACACATTTTACATTCTGAACTTTGGTATTTATAATTACACTAAATATGACAAGCTCTGAACCTCATCAGAAGTTCTTATTTCATTTTGTTTGAATTCTATATCATTGCTCACATGTGCATCTCAAACCAGAGTGGGTAACATAAGTTATATTCATATACCCCTCAAACAAGAGGCTTTCTTATAGTGTTTGCATTTTTTGTTTGCTAGGTTGTTAAGGCACTGCATGAGGTTCCAGCAAAAGAATAAATCTATGGAGTATGTGAATTTATGTCAATACATCTAATAAATTCACTTCAAATTATTCTGACTAAAAATGGCTAAGTCAAGATACTCACATTCAAGTTTCTGATGCTAGGTTTTCTTGGAAGACATGCTCAAATTAATAAAGGGGGCCCTTCGTTTAGGTCTTCATGCCAAATTCAAATTAATATAATTTAATACAAGATGATTTTCAGGGGAAAAATATTAAACTAGAGAACACCTGTTAGCCAAGTTTGAAATCTATTTAAGGAAATCTATTTTCAAATATAATTTAAATAAATCTATTTATTAATATTATATTCACATAATAAAACATAAACAAAATTAATAATCAAGAAGCTGTGTTTCTTATTCTGGCTCGGATACTAATATCTAAATGCTTTTAAAGGTAATTCATAATCTCTGAGCCTATTTTTATTCACTGATAAAATAAGGAAGGTTGAAACCATTATTCTTTTTTTAAGAGAATGTATTATAATGGTCAGAGAGCCTAGTGCAAATCCTGATTGTGCCACCAACATGGTCTAGCTCTTTCTATAAAAACACATAAGGACAGTGCCTGGCACATAAAAAGCACTCAATAAATCTTAGTTTCCTTTTCTCTTCTGAAATTCTGATTTGACAGTTGGCATTATGCGATTATTTTCTTCTCTTGCAATAATGAACATTCAAATTTATTCAAATAAAATTTTCCCCTGTTCTTCTAAGTCTTAAAACTTACTATCTACCAAATCAATTCGAAATACAAAAGCTGAGAATTCTCATATATACTATGTATTAAACAATACCTAAGAATACCTCAAAGAAGTGATCTATGAAAGCACAGTCATATGAATGGCTAAAAACAAACTGTTGGGCCTTGGCCTCTCTGGTAATTCAGGCATTTAAGGTAGAAGACAGAAGTCCCACCCTACTAATTTTCTTGCTTCCCTCCAAGCCACATAATAATACAACAGCCTAACCTCAAGCTCCAGACTGAGGAAGTACTAAGGCAATTGTTCCCCTCAACTTACTGTTGCCTTAAAAAAAAAAAAGTAATATGGCATTACTAGAGTTCCCTAAAATATCCCACACAAGACCTATACAAGGAAATAAATATGCATTCATTTGCAATTACCAATAAAACAAAACTCTTTAATCTGACTGATTTTTACTCATGATCAAAATATACACTTTACTGTTAATACACACCTAATATTTATAAGTTGTGAAGAGCTATTTGAATGATTGAAGGAAATATTTAAGGCTGACAATGTTCTTTATCAACACTTCACAGCAACTGGTCAGAATACTTTATATGAGGTTGGGGATAGTTATGAATGGCCAAAAGGAGCTCTAAATATATAGGATTCACATTTGTAGAATCTTTGTCGGGGACACACAAGGTGGTCTGAAGTTAGAAAGGTCCTTGTAATGATTTTAATCCTTGGCCTCAGCATCAAATTCCTAAAAAGGCCTTAAATACTGATAAGTATTTCAAAAGAGAAAACAGACCTAGAAAGGTCTGGTCTACGTTACAATTCCAGTCAAATTCCAGTTAAATTGTTGAAAAGATTTTGAAAATAAAAATGAATACATTCTTGGAAACTGAGTATGTACGTTCCAAAAATGACAGCTATTAGCTGTTTATAAAATGTTTATAAATATTTATATTAGCTGTTTATATTAGTTTATAAAAAGAAAGACGGTATCACATATGTTTACCTCCTTTCGTCTTAATGACCCTGTTTTACTGTGGTTTAGGAACTGGGCAGTGGGATGCCTAAAGTGCAAAGAGGAAAGGAAGAGAGAAAGGTAACTGAGACTTCATGACAGTAAAGGAGTTAAAAGTCCAAACTCCTCTCAGTTATTTTGTTTCCCTTTTTCCTCCTCTCTGTCATTTCAAAGTCACTGCTTAAAATATGTCGAGCTCAAGTTTAAAGACTTAAAATTTAAAACAAAAGTTTTTCCCGTAGATTGAATGGTCATACCAAAACTTCTCAGTTAGATATTACAGAAAAGCTTGCTTTTCTGGTCTTCATAAATTAACCACAGGAATTTAGGATTGCATAGGATAATTTTATTGACTTCATTAGAAGCTCACCCTTGATAAAAATAATCTTTTATTCTCAGAGCTGCTTCACTTCTATCCTGTCTGGCAAGAATAAGTCCTGTCAAACTGAAATAAACCATTAAAGTTTTGAAAGACTACTCTATTGTAATCATAAGTTAGTAAATCACTGCTAGGATGAATATTAGAAATTCTAAGACATAAGAATTCCTTACCTGTTGTACAAATTTCTGATCAATGTATCGCTTTGCAATGCTAGGCTGAAAATCAGGGCTCTCCAAAAATCTCAAGAAGAATTCATACACCAACTATGAGAGAAAGTTAAATAAATGCTAAGATGATGCTTGTAAAATACTACCCTAAATTTTCACTCCATCTGAGAAACACAAGCCTCTTACTAACTTAGTAAAGAGACTTCTCATTGTAAAACATCATGAATTGGTAAAAAAATTTTTTAAATACAGTTAAAAAAAATTTTTTTTTGAGTTGGGGGTCTCACTCTGTCACCCAGGCTGGAGTACAGTAACACAATCACAGCTCTCCACAGTCTCAAACTGCTGGGCTCAGGCAATCCTTCTGCCTCAGCCTCCTGAGTAGCTGGGACTATAGGCATACACCACCACTCCTGGATAATTTTTTTTTTTTTTTGTAGAGATGAGGACTCACAATGTTGCCTAGGCTGGTCTCAAAACTCCTGGGCTCAAGCAACTCTCCTGCGTCAGGGCCTCCCAAGGCGCTGGCTGGGATTACAAGAATGAGCCACCACGCCCAGCCAAAAAATAAAAAATACAATTAAAAAAACTGTTTATTTATAACTTTATCTCCTAAGCTGGTAAACTTTGAGACTGGTTGACTGATCGATTTTTAAGAGACAGGGTCTCACTCTGTTACCCAGGCTGGAGTGCAGTAGTGCAATGATAGTTTGCTGCAGCCTCAAACTCCTGGGTTCAAGCATCCTCTCACCTTCACCCTCCCAAGCAGCTAGAACTACAGGCATGCCCCACCATGCTGGGTTAATTTTTATTTTTTAATTTTTTTGTAGAGATGGGGTTTCTTGCTATGTCGTTCAAGTTGATCTCGAACTCCTGGCCTCAAGTGACCCTTCTGCCTCAGCCTCCCAAAGTGATGGAATTACAGGGTGAGCCAATGTGCCTAGCCTGGAATTTATTTCTTGCTGCAAAGGACCTAGAAAATAATGATAATGCCTATAAAATATTTAATTAAGACTATTTTGCAAACCATACTCATTAGGAACATGTTTCTTTCCCAATGGACTACTAATCTACCTCAATTTAATCTCTAGAGACCCTTAAATACAGTGTCAGAAATGTCCAAATAAGAAAGGCAGTGTACCATTAACAATTTTTTAAAAGAAAAGAAAAACTTCAAGTTTTAGCCCCAAAGGTACTTTAGCTTATTAGCTATTAACCAATACTATATCAACTTAGCACTCTAAAAATAAAAAAGGAGGATCTGATACCTAAGTAAAAATGTCATTCAGTAAGCATTTAGGTAGCCAGTTAGGTCAGATACAGAAGGCAGAAAAAGAAAAAAGATTACTATGTTAGACTCACAGACCTTACAGCACACAAAAGCATTGCTAGATCTGGGCCCTATCATTCATCACATGACAACAAAATTTTATCACTATGAGTTCAATATCATTCTAAGGCTAACAGTGGTTTGGGAACAAGTAAATATAGTTTTGTTTGATACATCTTTGCCCAACTATGCAAAAGGAGCAATGCTTATCTGGTCTAACATTACTTAACTTTTTGTGTTTATCATGAATTAAGAATATAACAAGAAAAAAATAGAAGTTGTTATCAATGAAGTTTTTATTTATGGACAATTTTCTTATCAACCAGCAATATAAATGATATAGACAATTTTGCTTTCATGTACCCACATGTAATAAGATATACAAAACTGATTATGGCATGCTCTGAAGAGGCTACACAGTCTCATGGACTGCTACCCTGCTCTGTTAAAAGCACAACTTATTCATTGCCTATTTTCATGTCCAGTACTGGGCTATGTATAATGTGAACAAGAATTAGGCACTATATCGCTTCAAAAAGCTCATTCACTAATTAGGGACATAAAAATAAAAACTCATAAAATGGTACACACAAAGGTATACACTATGTGTGCAGGTGATATTTAGAAAAGGGCTATATCACTGTGGAGTAAGGACAATAGAAAAAGCTTTAAGGAGGAAAGGCAACTTGAGTCCTGCATTTGAGCAGATTCTGGACAAGCCAAGAAGAAAGAGGAGGGCTTTTATTTTACAGAAAGGTGGAAACAGCCGGGCTCGGTGGCTCAGTCTGTAATCCCGCGCTTTGGGAGGCTGAGGTGAGTGGATTGCCTGAGCCTGCGGGTTCGAGACCTGCCTGGGCAACTTGGTGAGACCTCATCTCTACAATAAATGAAAAGAAAAATTAGCCGGGTGTGGTAGCGCACGCCTGTAGTTCCAGCTACTCGGAAAGCTGAGGCAGAAGGATCACCGGAGCCCAGCAGGTTGAGGCTACGGTGGCCGGGAGCAGCCACTGCACTCCAGTCTGGGTGACAGAGTGAGACTCCAACTCAAAAAAAAAATAAATATATATATATATATGTTTAATGTTTATCCCAGATAGAGGTAGAGGGAACACTGGTGACCTATGGAGCTGAAAATCTTCAAGATGGCACAATTAAGATTATGCTTCTATAAAATTGTATCCTGCCCCCAGTGTCACTCTTTATATATCCCATCCTGCATTATTGTTTTCTTGTATTTATCACACCCTGACATAGAATGTGTGTCAATTATTCTATTATTATTTTATTCTTCTCTACTAGGATGTAAGGGATTTTGCTAAGTTCTGTACTTTACCTTCCATGTTTAGAATAATGACTGACACACAGTAGCTGCTCAATATTTACCGAGTAAATGAAAATCACAGCTATTAAGAGACTGCGTTTCTATGTAGTTACTGAAGTTTCTTTATGTTCTTCTATATGAAGAAATAATTTGCCCCAAGAATCTAAGAAATAGTGTTGCAAAGAACAACAGACATTTCAGCAATGGATTCAGTTTATTATTAAGTGGCAAACTTCACCTATGTATGGCTGGTCCTTCTACTTCTGTACACCAAAAAATACCCTAAAAGATGAAAGATAACTAAAAAACATGAAAATGGAGGGTAATCCTACCATTATACTCAGTTCCAACCATGTCTTTCCTAAGACAGTTAAAATAAAATATATAAAATACCGGTCTTCACCATTAAAAATACTTAGGACAAGAAACAGCAGGAAACAGCATAAATGACTAAAGTATCTGAAAATAAGACCTAAACAGAAAGCTAAAGGAACTGGAAATGTTTGGCCGAGAGGCAAAGACAGAGAAGCAACTTTCATGATCTACATATGCATAAGATGCTCCTTCCAAGGAATATGATGACCACCCGTTTTCCAACCTTTATTAAGAGGAAACTAATATAAACAAGTTTTAAAATTTGATTTAATGGGGCAACCCCCTCAGGTTCCCTCCCACTGTGGGAGCTTTTCTGTCCTCTCAATAAATCTTGCTTTCTCCAAAAAAAAAAAGTTGATTTAATGTATGAAAAAATTCATATAAAAATGGCATACTGAACTTTATGAGATATTATATATTAAGCACCTGGGATATAGTAAGCACTAATAAAGTCTTAGTTCTCCAAGAATCTGGTCTCTTTGCTATAATCCTTGTAAAAACAAACTGGATTCTGCATGAACCTTGAATAGCTTAAATATAGCCTAACTCTTTTCCCTCTACTCTTTTATTCATAAGAACTTAAGATAATTATTAGAATAAAATAATAAAAAGAGAATAATAACTATTCACAATTAAAAAGTCAAAGTAATAAAAGTTTCCCTACTTCATATAAGGATAAAAGATGTTCCTTTCTTTTTTGTTCCTATAATGTTAGTGCATTAGGGTATGATCACTGTCATTCTGGATTCTTAGCCCATGCAAATGCTTAAAATACAGTATCTGGCCAAGAGTTATTTCAAAGTGTACACATGAAATATGTATGTCCCTAGTTCAAATTTCTAAGTATATCTCTTCCCAAAGAGAAGAGCCTTCTATTCCCTAAAATACAGGTTATTCCTAAAAAGGTCTATGCTCTAGTCAGTGTACCACATAATTAAATCTTAATTATCTGTGTTACTAAAGTAATTAATAAAAGAAAATGAAAATACACAATCTGCCTTGTGTTCCAGGCTAGTACAGCGGCCAAGTCTCCTAATTATCTAAAAGTACAAAAAATTACTGTATTGTTAGTCCTCAATAAATAGAAAGCAATGATTCTTAGGATAGAAAAGAGAAAATAATTTAAAACTGTGTTGTACATTAATAAATACAATACTGTACTTAATAAATTAGAAGATATAACCTATCCCCTAGTAACCTTTTGTTCCTTTTTTCTGTCTCTATTCTATTATTTCATCGCTCATTAGTATTTCTATTACAGTGTGAAATGAAGTAAGAGGAGATAAACTGCACATTTCTGGAAAATTCAGGAAAGGGCTGGGGAAACAAAGGTTTGAAAAGTTTGCGATTATTTGTAATCTGTCCTTTTTTTTTTTTGAGTTAGAGTCTCTCTCTGATACCCAGGATAGAGTGCAGTGGCACACTCACGACCACCGCAGCCTCGACCTGCTGGGTTCAGGCAATCCTTCCACCTCAGCCTTCCAAGTAGCTGGAAATAGAGATGTGTGCCACCACGTCCAGCTAATTTTTTAACTTATTGTAGAGATGAGGTCTCGCCAAGTTGCCCAGGTTGGTCTCAAACCTGTGGGCTCAGGCAATACTCTCACCTCGGTATCCAAAAGTGCTGGGATTATAGGCATGAGCCACTGCGCCTGGCCCTGCTCTCTCATCAAGAACTAAATTTAATGTTTATTTTCCATCACATCAAATTTCTAGCATCAAGGATCTGATAAGCTAAATGTAAAATGCAAACTTTTAGTACAAAACAAAAAATTTCAGATGAACTAATTCAAAGCACATCTATAATAGGAGAAGAAATAAATGATCATTGATCAAATTGCTTCAGTGCTACAATTCTCTATGATCTCATTTGTCAGAACAGCCTTAATATTCAACTCTAGAAAAAACTTAGGAAAATGATTAATACAGTAGCTAAAATACACTGACAAATCCTATAAATCTATTCATTTAATATTTACCAGTTTCTGATGTCCTTAGACCATTAAATTGTCAGAATTTAAAATTGTATACCAAATTTTGGTTATTATGAAGATTTTTTTTTTTTTGAGTTGAAGTCTCACTCTGTCACTCAGACTGGAGTGCAGTGGCATGCTCCCAGCCACCGCATACTCGACCTGCTGGGCTCCAGCGATCCTTCTGCTCAGCCTTCCAAGTAGCTGGAACTACAGATGTGCGCTACCATGCCCAGCTAACTTTTTGATTTATTGTAGAGATGAGGTCTCGCCAAGTTGCCCAGGCAGGTCTCGAACCCATGGGCTCAGGCAATCCACTCGCCTCAGCCTCCCCAGGCGAGGGATTACATACAGGCTGAGCCACCGAGCCCGGCTAAGAAAACTGTTTTTAAAATGGGCTCTATTCCTGGTGAAGGTTAGAGATTACAACAAAAGTTATAGAATATTGATATAAACTTTTTGACAAAGCAGCAGCGGGATTGAGAGAATTGACCGGAGTTTGAAAGAAGTTTTGTAAGGAAAATGCTACCAAACAGCATCACATGTTACAGAGAAATCTTTTTTAAGAAGCAGAGTCAATCGATACAGCAAACTTCATTGTTGTCTTATTTTAAGAAATTGTCACAGAGGCCTCAGCCTTCAGCAACCATAACCTTGATCAGTCAGCAGCTGTTAACACTGAACCAAGACCTTCCATCAGCAAAAAAGACCAGGATTCATTAACGCAGATGATATTAGCATGTTTTAGCAATAAAACTTTAAAAATTAAGGTTGTACATTTTTTAAGACATAATGCTATTGCATACTTAATAGACTAGTATAGTGTGAACATAACTTATATACACTGGGAAACCAAAAAAATCTTGTGACTTGCTTTATTGTGATAGTTGCTTTATTGCAGTGGCCTGGAACTGAACCCACAAGGTGTGCCTCTATGTTGAACTGGCTCAAGCCCCATAGCAGAGCCTTCATATTCAGTACCTGAGACAGGTACAGGAACTTGAATGTAAACTTTCTTATGAATGCTAATGAGGATTACTATTAAACTTCATTTACACCGATGTTAGATAAATGCTCTGACTTCATAATTCTCACACCCTGTATATAATCATCATATTCCTGTTCTTGTGCATTAATTTGCAGGTCTCTGTTCTTTGGTCTCCAAATCTAAAATTATGAAAGGAAAGCTTGTAAAATCACACAATGAACTGCTGAGATTTTCTCATGTTTTTACTGTCTTGTCTCCCAGCAGCATTCACTTGAGAGCTTGTTAGAAATGCAGAATCTCTGACCCCACCCCTGACCTTCTAAATTAGAATCTGCATTTTAACAAGACATCCAGGTGGTTTATATTGAAGTTTGTGAAGCACCGGTCAGCAACAGTGGTCTGTGGATCAAACTTTAGTAAAGCTGTAGAACAGTCATTCTCAAATTTGATTGCACATTAGAATATGTGGGGAGCGCTGTAAAATTTGGATTCTACAGGCTTCACCATTAGAAACTCTGATTCTATTGTTCTAGGGTGGTATTCGGACTTTGATAACTTCAAAAACTTCCCAGGTGATTCTGATGTGCATCCTGATTGTCAACCCCTTGCTAATCCCAGGTGTGGTCCTCAGACTAGCAGCATAGACATCATCCTGGACTTTGTTAGAGATATCCCAGACATCACCCTGGACTTACTCATTTTTTTAACCAATTCCCAGGTGAATCTTAAGTACTTCAAAGTTTGAGAAGCACTCACTGAAAACTGATTAGAGGAAGAATACAAGTCTGAGTAGGATACACTCAGTCCCTGTTCTCAGAGGGAGCAGACCTGTTAAAGGTAACTGTTGGTGGTAGAGATAATTCTCCTAACAGATTTACAAAATCAAGTATTCATCTTCTGAGTTGCAAACTCTTATTTATGCCTGCTTGGTTCCATTCCTCTCTTTCCTTCTCTGACCTGTTGATGTAGAAATGTGAACCTGGAAGTGATTTCTTTTGTTATCTTTTGTATAATGATGATAGTGTGCCCATCTCCACTCTTGTATATAGAGGTTGATTGGTCTTCTGCTAGGAAACAGTATGGTTTGGTATTGAAAAGTGTGGGTTCTTGAGTCAGACTGCTTTGATTAAAATTTTAGTAGATTCTCTCTCTCAACCTCAAATTCCTTATCTGGAGAAAGGGATAATAATTTACCGGCACTTAATGAATACTCAATAAATGTCAGCTATTATTGTTCATAGCAGTGCTTGAACTGTTATTTTTATTTTTATTTTTTGGAGTAGGAGTCTCACTCTGTTGCTCCGACTGGAGTGCAGTGGCACACTCACAGCCACCCCAGCGTCGACCTGCTGGGCTCAGGTGATCCTTCCGCCTCAGCCTTCTGCGTAGCTGGAACTACAGGCGCATACCACCATGCTCAGCTAATTTTTTGATTTATTGTAGAGATGAGATCTCACCAAGTTGCCTAGGCTGGCCTCGAACCCCTGGACTCAGGCAATCCTCTTGCCTCTGCCTCCCAAAGTGATGGGATTACAGGCTTGCGCCATTGCGCCCGGCTGAACTATTGTCTTTAAATTCCTGAAAGTCACCCTGTCTGTACACTGCAGTAGGATCGACTTAAGATGTCATACATCTGTAATAATAATTCAAAGGGACTTTGATTATTTGAAGGTGAGGAGTTTTAATGATAGTTTCTTTATAATTACTCTATTTAGAAGTCCCACCTTAACAGAAACAAGGTGACATTTTCTTGTCAAGAGTATTATTATAAAGTCTTTAGTATAGAGAAAATGAGAGATATTAAATAATTATTATTGTGAAACAATCGTACAAATTTATTATTCACAGTTGGCATTCATTTAGCAACGATTTAGCACACAATATTATACTTAGCTACAGGCCTGACCCTGGACTTCTTAAGTTTTACGTTTTGGGATTCAGGGAACCTCTGGTACAGTGGCCAGCACATATTGGGCACAGTTTCTGTTGAATGAAGAACCTAATGAGCAGCTAGCTGCCTTATATTAGCTATTAAGGTGTCTCCCAAGGAGGAGGCAGATCAGATAACGTAAGAAATAACTCTGGTGCAGAGCCTAGAGAGTCAGGCTGTGGGAATCCGAGGCGGAGTCTACTTGCAGCTGTATGGATCCGAGATGGGGTATCAGGGAGGCCCTCATGGGAGTGTTGTGTTTTGAGGTGGGCTTGAAGGATGAGGTGGAGATGTGTAAAGGGTTATGGGGGAACAGGGCAGGGCAACTTTCCAGACAGAGGGAGCCAAACGGTGGTAGAAGTAGTGGCAGCTGCTTGGATTTGGGGAATTGAAAGTTGGGAATTAAAGGAATTATTAACCTCTTTGCCTCCTGTTCTGGTAATCTTCGAGACTGAACAGATGTTCCTGCACTCAAAGAGGTAGTAGTCATTATGCAGTTGGCTTTTTAAAACTTCTGTAACACTTTAGGCATACCAAAAAGTGTAAAAAATCCTAAATACTTGTGGTCTCATCATTCCATTTAGGAAATAAAACATTTCAGATGAATTGCAAATTCCTGTTTATGCCTCTGTGGTCCTATTCCTCTCTTCCCTTCCCTAGGTCAAGGTAGCCATGATCTGTTGATATTTATCATGACCATATAGGTGTATGCCCACAAACATTATATTGTGTTGTTTCACGTTTTCAAACTTCATGTAAATGTTATCCTTTTGTTTCCTTTTGTAATGCTTTTTCTCAGTTTTTGAAATTCACTTTTATTGACTCAAAGCCCTAGTTTGTCAGTTTAATTGTACAATATTCATTATATGAGTATAGTATAACTTACTTTTCTATTTTTCTCTATTCTGAGCCTTTTGGCTGGGTCTTGTATTATCATCTCAAACCATGTAGCAATATGCAACATATTCTTACAGTGACTTCTTGTGTACACATGGGAGAGCCTCTCCAGGCTAGGTATATATTTAGGAACAAAATTGTTGCATGGCAAGTGTAATCATTTTCTGGTGAACCAGGGCATTCTTGATGAAGGGGTATATTGTCTTTTCTATGTATATAATTTTGTCTATTTCTGTTTCTAGAGTAACTTTTAGTTCTTTTACCTCCAGATCCTCACAATCCTGTATCCTAGCAAAAAATAGTAGGAGTCCAGAAGGCAAGCCTGGGAAAGAAAGGGCTCCTTTCCCTGTAGGGGCTGATGCAGCCTCTGCCATCCATTGGTTAGGTCTGGCAGCCCTGGCTTCCAGCGGTCCCGTTCCTGTTGTCCCTGGGTCTCAGATGCTTCTGTGGCAGTTGTTGCCTGTGTCTGACAGCTGTGAGTGTGGCCCGTTCACTCTGGCTGCCTGAAGCTGACTTTGAACAACAGGACAATAAATATTTTCCCATCAGCGATAGCAAAATAACAGCAACAAAACTAGAAATGAAAATGGGAAAACACCAATTACATAAGATTCAGTGTGAACTTAACAGAGATGAATTGTATATAATATAAATGAATTTCATCTATTTTGTTGTCTTTTTCAGTCATTCCTTTAGGGTCAAGATGTATGTGTTGTAGGAAATTAGCGTCTTTACAATTGTTCTTTAAAAACCTTAATGCTGTTAAACAGTGCTGAAGTTACTTTCTTTTTCTTCTTCTTCTTTTTTTGACTGGTTACTTTCTTTTTTTTCCCTCCTTAAACAGCAACCATTCCAAATAAACTTAGACTGTTGCCTTTTCTTCCTGCTGTCAGTCTGTCGCCTGGCATTTAAAGAGTTAAGTGGGAGGTTTGTGAGGTCATGTGTGACTTCATTGGGTTTGGACTTTTGAAGCAGGTCTCTTGGAGGGAAGCTCCGTTGAGAAGGGAGGCTGGGAAGAGGGGAAGTCCTCCTTTGACTTCTTTCAAGTTCTCTCCCTGAGCCCCTAAGGGATCCAGTGGCATTCTGGGAGAATGTCACTGCGGAGTCAGTGTGTGGCAGTTTGTACTCGCAACACAAGCAGCTTTAGAAGTACATTAAAAGAGCCCTTGCAGAAGATGAAAGTTTGCTGAGCAGATGGAATGGGAGAATGCTCTTCAATTTGTGACAAGATTATGGGCAGACTGTTTGCTGACGGAGGTAACTGGAATTCGGTTTGTTGTCTTTGTCTGATCCTAGACAGTGCTGGATTATGAATAACTGTAGTTATAGAAAATTTCTTGGATTTGGAAGTATTGTATTTCAAATGAAAAACATTGTAGGGGGTCTTAGGGAGAAACTTAGAAAAATGGTAATTCATATATATTATTTTCTAAATAAGGATGACAAAAATGAAGCGGGTATATTACAGGGTCTATAATGTTTGAGTGAAATGAGATTTTTTTCCCCTCATTTTTGGAGTTGTGCTGTTCTTTGAGGTGGTTAGAAATAGCTTGGTGCTTCTAGATGGCATGCATACTTCCAGCTACTGTTTGTGAAACTTCATCCAGGTATTGGAAGGTCACCAGTTTTGAACTTGGTCATTTATTGGGGTCCATCTGACTAATGCACAAGGCTGTCATTCTTATTCCAGTGTATCACTGCTCTCAAAGGAAAGTTGGCTATGCTGTTAGTATGGAAAGTTGATTCATTTTAGAATTCAGCGTTAGGCCCAACACTTCAAAGGCTTGTCAGTTATCTAATGAAAAAAGGCATTGGGGATTTTTTCTGGAGCTGAGGGAATTTCAGCCCCACAGTTGATCTTTGGGAAAGTTTCCTTCTGTTTTCACTTTCAACAGCCAGAGACAAGTGTAGGGGATAAGGAAGGTCAGTGATACTAAAAAAGGGGAAGTGAGCCTAGTGCACTGATGTGATGTCCATTTTTTAGATGCTTGGTATTAAAAGATTCATGACTACCCACCCAGGAGCCACTGAGAGCCCAGTGCTTGTCTGCGATTATAACAGGTGTATTTGTGTGTCTGCATTGTTTAAGCTGGCATTTCTTTACCTGTTTACAGATTTAAGTTCATATCTCCAGAATTTTATAATGCTATTTGCCTTGCTAGCCAATCAGTATAGCAATTTTGTCTTCTCTTATATGTGGACATTCTTTTTCATCGCTTTACTAATAAAGGACAAAGAGAATACTTGAGAAAAAGGGCATGAAATATATTTTATGAGAGGCATAAGCGGAGTGGTTATGAGTCTGGACTTAGGAGTCATAGGCCCATAGGTTTACGTTTTACATCTTCTTGTGCGGTTTGACCTCTGGCAAATTACTTAACCACTTCTGAAGCTCAACTTCATCATGTGTGAAATAGGGATGATAATAGTCTCATGAAAGTGATGGTTGTGAGAATTAACTAGGATGCATTGCATGGAAAGCATTTACTGTGGTAGTTTCTTCTATCCTAATAAAAACTCAATAAACATTTGTAATCAGTGGCTATTATGTTTAAATTGTGCTTCTTTATGTCAGGCAATGTGAGTACTTAGATGTTAGAGAATGGTGGTAATGGATGTGGAATTGTGGGTGTGCTCACATTATGAACATGTCAGGGCTTCTTTGTGGCAAGATTCCAGGTAGCACCTCTGTTTCCCATCCCCTAGTGGGTCATCTCTCAATGCAACCTTTGGTGGTAAGGAGGGCCGGAAGAGAAAAATGGGTAGATTAGTGCAAGTCTGTCAACACTTTGTGAAAACATTTGTGTTCCAAGTCCTGTGGATGGCGTGTTGGCTTTATCATGAATATGGAACACAGCATTGTGTCCACATATACATTATTGGCACATAAAGTAGAGACGATTACCAGAAACTGGCCATTGTGTCTGTTTTTTCCAGAGGTGCAAGTGCCTTTGCCCAGCAGTGATGGCAGCTTTTTAGGACTTCTCTGTGTTTATGGCTTCTTCCTTTCTGTCTTTACACTTTAGTTGGTGGCTGTGTAGCTGTGTAAAAGCTGCTTAGCTGCTCTGAGTGTTTCCTGGTCTTTCTATCACTTGTGGATAATATATTTATTCCATGATTATTGAGACTAAATGAGATTAAAATATGTAACAATTCCTAACACAGATTAAGTACTAAACACATTTTTTTTTACTTCAAAAATTACTCCATTTCGTCTGTTATTATGGTAAAGGAAAAATTTATACAATTTTTAAATTAGTCCTCTTAATCTTACTATGCTTTATAAAGTTATTTTGTCTAGATAAGTGTTTCTAAAGCTTTTGTTTAATTTAAAATAATTTTCTTGTGTTATTAGTTTACATCTAATGTCAGTTTCTCTTTTTGAGTTCATAACTTTTCATTTGTAGGCTATAATCTTTATGGCTTTTAATTTTATTTTTGATGCAGTGTTCAAAAAAATATTATGAAAGAAATACAGTGCCAGTGGTAAAAATTCAAGTTGAAGTTCCTTTGGTCCCCGTTTATGAAAGGCACTCCACTAACAGTTTCCAGTGTTTCCTTGCAAGGCAGAGTCAGTGCAGCTCTTTGGGACCTGATTTGAGACTTCTTTTCTGGTGCAAAAGTACAGATCTGGTATGGAAAGTTCTGTCAGGTTTGCCAGCTCCCTGTGTGGCTCGGTCCCTCCCTGCAGTTCCGGCGGAGCAGTGTCTGGAATGTTTGGGAGCTGCCTTAAGGGGAACTGCCTGCACAGCTGGGTTGTGTCACCAAGAGTCAGATGTGCCTGACATGTCCAGTTGTAGCCGTGCTGTTGTGGGGCATGTGCTTAACCCAGAGTTCTCCTATGGTTCTCAGCAGAGTTCTGGGTTCAAACCCGCTCTGAAATCCCCAACCCTGACGGTCTGGGGAGGCAGAGCCTGTATTGGGCTCCCATGGGGATTTTAGTCATTGTTTAGCTGCTGAGAGGGTGTGGTTCAGTCAGCCCTTTGGTCTACGGTTATGTTTGGCTTTTTGTCATTAATAACATTGGGTGGAAGTAGTGTAGAAGAAGTTGCACTGAGTATGGAGTTGGAAGATGTAGTCTCAACTTTCAGCTTTGCTATTCCCAGCTGTGACTTTGGGCAAGACTGCTTTGGTCTTCAGTTTCTTTATTTACAAAATGGGACCATTGCGAGGCTGAAATAAAATAATGCATGTGAAAGTGCTGGATAGACCCCAGAGTGCTGGGGGTCTTATTTATCTTATTGGATTATTCAAAGGACAATGGCTTATTCCTATCTGTCTTAGGTTGACTGAACTGTTTATGCTTTGGAGAAGAGGAAAAGTCGTAGCTGTCTAGTGTTGTGATGTCCTTACACTTTGTCTTGCCTCTTAGTGGAGGTCTTTTGTCCCATCTTTCTCGAATGCCCTGGTATGCTAAGAACTTGTATTCAAAAGGGAGAGGGTGATATAGTTTCAGTGCCCAGAGTGTTCTCAAATAAGCCACTCCCTTTTGTTGATTCACCTGGTCGGTAATTGAGGCCCTGCTTTTCAGCAGGGCAAGCCCTGAGTACTGAAGCTTTGAGGACATCTGTTGGCCCAGCTCTACTATTGATTTTGAGACAGGGAAGAGTCACTTCTTCTCTGGATTCCTCTGTTCCTTCATCTACAGGAGGACTTGGACCAGAAGACCATGTATGGGGAGGTGATGGTGACATCTTCCTTTTCTACTTTTCCTCCACCTTACTGTATCCATCAAATTATTGGGCAATTTCTGCTTCCCCTTTTAAATAACTTTGGATAGTTATCTTAGAAAAGATATGACAAGTGAGTAATGAGGTCAAACATCAAGCTGAGATGACATGTTGACTTCTGAGACTTAAACATAAGGAAATCTCGTACGGGTGACAGCATCGTGTTAAGGGTGAATATCAAATTATCTTGCCTGTGGTCCCTTTGTTTTGTAGTCATTCAGTGCTGGTCATCTTTGAGCAGGGCTCTGGGTCTCAAATCTGCGTCATGGGCACTGCGAGTACCTGAAGGCAGAGAGAGAAAAAGAAAAGATGTGATGCCGGTTGGTGGCTGAAATGGGGATGCCACCAGAAGAAGACACTGGGAATGGACATTTTTTTCGCTTGAGGCAATAATTCCTTCGGGGCAGGGTGAGAGCCTTTGCTGGGCTGTGTGGGGGATGTTTGCATTGCTGTGGTTCCAATTCTCAGTACTAGTACTATCCATCCATCTTGCATTTTGTTTTTTCCCTTAAGCTCTTTATCTAAATCCTGCTGAACAGAGGAGCACATCTACCATGCGTGGACATTTTAGTCTGGCTTTCCCAGGACAAGATGGCAATCCTAGGCGACAGAATATTAGGGAAACATTTGTATTTCTTCAGTATTTTGCTGCTAAAAGAGAAACAAAAAGATAGTTAAAAACTGTCTCTGCAGTTTGCTAACCAAAAAGCTCATGAATGGCCCTAGTAGTGGGAGACAGTCACTGGCTGCTGGAACTTGTGTATCCAGCAAGTCCCTTGGGACTCATCAGCTGGGCCAAGAGTTAGAGACCCATGGAAGATGTCCTTTCAGTTGAAACAGTTACCTTAAAAATAACAGGAGTCATGGCTTCAAAAGGCTATAGCTGGTGAGAGGAACCTAGGTTTGTGTGTGACTAGCTGAATAGCCCAAGTGGATGACCATATATTATAGGCATTATCTCTGTTGTAGACCCTTTCAATTGCAATGTAAAGTGGAGATTCTGTTGATTAGGATTTGACTCCTTTTACTAAATCCAAAGATATTTGCCCATGCCAATTTTCTAACAAGTAGATCAATATTTATTTATTTATTTTATTTTTATTTTTTGACTTGGAGTCTCGTTCTTCGCCCATCCTGGAGTACAGTGGCACGCTCAAGGCCACTGCAGCCTTGACCCTGCTGGGTTCAGGCAATTGATTCTTCTGCCTCAGGCTTCCAAGTAGCTGGAACTACAGGCATGTACCACCATGCCTGGCTAATTTTTCTTCATTTATTGTAAAGATGAGGTCTGGGCATATTGCCTAGGTTGGTCTTGAACCCGTGGACTCAGGCAATCCTCTCACCTCTGCCTTGCTGGGATTACAGGCATGAGCCACTGTGTCCACTGATCAATACTTATTTAAATGTCAGATGTATAAGTGCTGCTTTGGGTTGGAGATGGGGATTTGGCCAACAGATTTAGAAGGTAACAAAGAGTAAACCTAAGGAGTAAGTTGATGCAATGTGATTTTGGCCTTGCCTTTTCTGGCAACTTGACCTTGGGAAGCTGATGTGTCCCATCCTCCATTATAGCTTTAAATTCACCATTGATTGACTTTATGGAAATTGCATAACTGAGCATTTTCTAAAGCTTAAAAATGAGGGAACCACAAAGTGTCCATTGGAAACACAGCCAAAGAATGACAGTTGCCGTATTTTTATATAACAATAAAGCACCCACGTCACAGTCCTTACCTTCTCTGTGGCATGTCCTGCCTTTGTACATTCTGCCTCAAACCAGGGTGAGTTTACTGGTCTTTCTAGGGCTCCTTAGTTGATAAGCAAAGATCTTACAACCCGATCCTTTGAAAGCAATTTCTTTCTTTAAAGGAGAAAAACATTTTTAGTAACAAAATATTTTAGGTTGAACAAAACAATTTAGGTTGAACAAAAATAGTCACCCGCCGCCACCACCACCACCACACACACACACACACACACACACACACACACACGCACACACACAAGACTATTTCCAGAAACATCCTATCATAGGAGACAGCATATAGCACTTACATTTGAGCCGTAGTCTTGCTAAGTGTTGCTATGTGTTACTTCTTAGTTCCATGCCTGACCTGGCTTGGCTGCCTTTCAATGGGAGCTGGCCATCTCCTGTGTCAGCAATATCTCTTTCTGTGGCACCAAGGTCTTCTTGGAAGGTCTCAGGGCCACACAACCATGGGACCAGCTCTGGCAAGAGGCTCAGAGATCCATCTGAAGAAGCTTGGTTGAGGGCAAAGGGTGGGACTGCCCCACCCAGTGTGTGTTATATATCAAAATCCACCCATCCTTGGCTAGTGTAGAAGTAATATTTATCTGGTGTTGCACTCAGTTTTATGAAAACATCTGAAGACTACCTGATGTAACTGTATACCAACTTGGTTAAAAATCAATTGCACATACCTTCTTAACTTTCAGAGAAAATGTCACTATAAGGGAAGTAACAAAACTTAGGGATTATTTACTTCTCAAAATCTGTGTATTGTGTGACAAGTAGCTATCCTTTCTGTGCTCTGCTGCCACCTTGTTACCTGTTTTCTGTTGGCATGTGTTCTCCTCCCTGCCTTCCTTCCCCTGCCTTTACAATCTGCTCTTAGAGTTGTTTGGGTTGTCATGGACCTTGTCCTTTCCCTGAATATTTAACTACACTCATATCTCCCCTATCATTTCTCCAGCCCATATTCTATCTTGCTGAGCCTCTTTAGCCACTGATGGCCAAGGACTTTAAGTTACTATGTTGCTGTGGCCATTGCCCATCTACGGCTAGTGTGACTGATGATCCCAGGGTTCTTCTGTATCTATGGGTGACAGAAGGGGTCACAGAAAGAGCATTGGACTGGGAGTCAGGAGACCTTAAGTTCTTAATCTCTCTCTCTCTGAAGCTTTCATTTACTCATCTGAAAAATGAGATTTGATGAAATAATTCATGTGTTTTCCAGCTTCAAAAATCTATGACTTGACTCTACAAAAATCATACTAATCCAGCTCCTTAGATTGGTTCTTTGTGACCAGCTAGGATCTTTTATTCAAAACAGTGAAAAGACTGGAATTGGAGCAGGTAGAATATACCAAAAAGTTAGCAAAAATGTCCATGGCTTGCCCATTGACTGGGGTGGAGAGCAAGTGGAGGGAGGAAGGGAGGGAGGTGGAGGGAAGGAGGAAGGATTTCCCATCCGTCTACAGTCTTGTGTGGACTGCCTGCACAGCCTGACTTTTTGCGTTGTTCTATGGAAGCAACATCCACCGGTTATCCTTCCTCAGTCTGAGATGACTGATATGAAATACCTGTTTTAAAGCCCTAATTGCACATTCTCCAGGAAGGGAAACTCCAGGACAGTAGGGGATTATTATAGTCTAGTCTCCGACCCTTGGCTGAAGTCACTGAGTGATTGCTGCATCCTATCCATCCCTTTTCAGAGGGTCTTGATTTCTCACATGAAGGCAGAAGTGTGAGCCACAGCAGCTGAAATGAAACCAGGGTGTAGGAGATGAAAGGCTGTGTAATTCTCTCTTGACCCTTAGTTATCCAGGGTATGGCTATTGTAAACCCTACATTTAGTAGAAAAATTTTCCCCCTTTAGAGTTAAAAAGACATCATGGGGTTGGCAGTCTGGGTCCTGGGGTTTTCTTGTACCGCACATTAGCTCTGTGACTTGGGGTATGTCACCCATTTCTGAGCCGGCCTCATCTTTAAAATGAGGTAGTTGGGCCAGGCATATTTAGGGTTTTTTCCAGAGCCAGCCTGCCTTGAGCCTGTGATTTCCCTCTTCGTTAGCAAGACCACTAGAGAGGAGTGGCCGTGAGAGAAAAGGAAGTTAAGACCAATCATGTTTTGCTGATCTTTGTGTATAAAGCCTGTAAACTCTCTGAAGGCAGAAGGCTGTCTTCTAATTTTTGCACAGCACTGAATGCATGTTACCACAGAATATTTTAAAATTGATTGTTCCTTTTGGTCAGTGTACTGATTTTGGCATTTATGTATCCCAGTGTCAGCAGTCTGTGGCACTCTCTGCTAGGAGCACAGCCTTCCAGAGACATTCATTAGTGGCTCCCCAGTGTGAGTTTCTTGGTAGTGGCAGAACTTTCTAACTATCTGAACCTTTATGAGGAAAATGTCTCCCTCCAGGGCATTGTAGAAACTTTTCTATCAATCTTCCCCCTTCTGTTCCTTTGTTTTTTCTTCAACAAAAGCCTCAAGGACGTTCACAGTGCCACAGCCTTTGCTAAATGTCTGTTGGCATTCAGGTTGAGGGGACTTGTGTGCTCTTGGACCTTGGAGTGAGGTTTAGCGGGAACATCAGTGTGTCTCTAGGGAATTATTTGCCTTTGTCTTCTTGATAATGATAGTCTCAATCAAACCATTTGTATTTCTACTTATACATTTGAGCACATGTGTTGAATGGCTTATGGAGAATGTTTTCTGATCATGAGGGAGTCTGAAAATCTTCTGTCTTTGTTTTTTGCTTCCAGGGTAACTTTGGAGTTGGCAAATTGATACAAGTTTACAATACATTCTGCCTCCATGAAGGCTACCACTCTACTCAGTTCCATTCTCAGTCCCAGAGAATGAACTAATTTCATTTAGCCTCATACTAACTTAAGTGAACAGCATCGATATTAGTGATTATTCCAGATGCACTTAGTTATCTGTACTATTGATCACCAGAGATTCAAAGGATTTCATTTATATATGTTTATTGTCATCAAAAATGTAGTTTCAGTATACTGTCCAATTCTGAAACTGACTAGTTTGATTTATTTGAATTCCCTTCTTGCTTTCTCCCTCTCCCACTTCCTCCCTCCCTCCCTCTTTCATAGCCACCCCAGCCTTGACCTGCTGGACTCTGGCGATCCTTCTGCCTCAGCCTTCCAAGTAGCCAGAACTGTAGGTGTGCGCTACCACGCCTGGGTAATTTTTAAAAATTTATTTATTGTAGAGATGAGGTCTTGCCAAGTTGCCTGAGCTGGTCTAGAACCAGCGGACTCCGGCAATCCACTCGCCTCGGCCTCTCAAAGTGCTGGAATTACAGGCTGAGCCACCAAGCCCAGCCCGTTAATTCTTTATAAAAAAAAATTATTATATATATATTTTTGTAGACATGTGTCGTGTTGAACTTGAGGCTGGTCTTGAACTCCTGGCCTCAAGTAATTCTCCTGCCTTGGCCTTTCAAAGCACTGGGATTACAGAGGCATTAGCCACTATGCCCATCTTCTTCTGCCATTTCTAATTGTTGTAGTAACGAGAACGGTGAAACTTCCTTTATGGGCAACAGGGAGAGAGAAGAGAGTCAAAGAGCTTCAGTGGCCCCCACCTGTATCGCCGACACAGCTAATGAAGTGTGTTGATAGGGTAGTCCTAGAGTTCTCTTATTGTGGAAGTCTTCCTAATGTCTGCTGAGCCCCGGGTAGTGAGGACTGAGGAGGGAGTTGTCACCCTGCTTACATTACTAAGTCTGGGAACACAAACAGGTCTGTGTCAGTGGGATGGTGTCACTGCCAGAGGCCCAGGAACCTGTTCACATCAGGAGATTGCAGGGTTTCTCCCACTCCTTACTGATGTGACAGCCTCTCCTCTTCAAGATAGTATCTGTGTAGATGCTGCAAGCTTTTAGAAGAGAATCTCACATCAGTAATAATGAAATATGCTTTTTACTTTTGAAGAAATATTCTAATAAACAAGTTATATTTTTCCCTCATGACTTTTTTTCTTTAGAATACGCTTACACTTATTCTATTTAAATAAGATTTTAGAAAATCTAGGGCAGTTTGTAAACTCCCTTGATATGCTCTGAACCATCCATGGATGTGCATTCCGATATTTGTGTGCAAAGCCTTTCCCACCAATTTGGAATGAACTGATCATTGTAACTAGCTTTGTATGGAATGGTTGTTTTGGATCTCAACCCTGTAGTGACGTCATTTTCTTTATGCCCGGAGTAAATGCTATGAAGAGTAGCTTGTTTTGGACTTTGACTGTACTGTTTTTCTCCTGGTTAAAATCTTCCACAGCAAAGGAGCCCCGCTAAGTGAATGTGTTCCCTTGGAATGCTGTTCTTGTGCTTTGAACTTTTCCAGTAATCTTATTTTTCCCTGAGAAAGTAGTCCATCTAATTTAAGATGGAGTAGGGGTTGTGGTTGGAATTGCAAACAAATTCAGTGTGTTCTATTTTTATTTTTTTAGCTTCAGAGTGTGTATTCAGTGGAAGTGATTCAGCCTTAATGTGGTTTGGGTTCAAGGGTACAGAACAATAAGAGCTATAGATATGGTAGATAGGAGAAGGATCATATTTAGCCAAGATAAAGTATACTTTAAAGTTGTTTACATATAAGGTCTTGAACTATAGAGAGAAAAGGTGTTAGATCCCCTAGGAGTCATTAATAGAGTTTGCAAGTTTCTGATGAAGATATGTGTGTCTACTTCAAATTATTTATGCATGAATGAAATAGTGCAGGGAAGTGATCAACTTGTAGAAAATCTTATTCTCCTTAGAGTTCTCAGGGGACCAAAGGGAGGAGGAGAACTTCCTTTATTTTCTTTCTTCCCATGATGTCTTCATATTTGAAGAGTAATATCAGAACTTTTGTAGTTTTTTTTTTTCTCTAGGAAGATACAGCTTTTAGATAATTATGGATAATCTGTATGAGTTAAAAGGTATTAACAGATGTCTTCCCATAATCATGTAGAAATTTGAAATCCTATCAAGCTAGCTGTTAGACATTTGTCTTGTAGGGCCAGAACTCTATGCAATGGGCAGAATCTTGTGTAGCATTAAGAACCTTGTTTTTAGCCGGGCTCGGTGGCTCAACCTGTAATCCCACCGCTTGGGAGGCTGAGGTGAGTGGATTGCCTGAGCCCGCGGGTTCGAGACCTGCCTGGGCAACTTGGTGAGACCTCAACTCTACAATAAATCAAAAAATTAGCCGGGCATGGTAGCACTCACCTGTAGTTCCAGCTACTTAGAAGGCTGAGGCAGAAGGATTGCCAGAGCCCAGCAGGTCAAGGCTGCAGTGACTGGGAGTGGCCACTGCACTCCAGTCTGGGCGACAGAGTGAGACTCCAACTTAAAAAAAAAAAAAAAAAAAAAAAGAACCTTGTTTTAAAATCAGGATGTTTGTCTTCATGGCTCAGCTTGGTCATTTTCTGATAGTATTGCCTTGAGCAAAAAACTCCTGGCCTGTCCTTTGTAAAGTGGTTATAGTGATACCTACTTTCTAGAGTTGTTGTCAGGATCAATTGAGATAATGCTTATGAAGTGCTTAACACAGTGCCTGGAACTAGTAAGTGCACAGTAAATGTCGGCTGTCATCACCACCACCATCATCTTCACCGCTATCTATACTTTCACATATTTTTGTTTCACCATGCTTTTAATAATATTTCCCTCACAAAGTTTAGATTAGCAGCAAAGGACAGTATGGCATACTCATTCCTTTTCTACTTCTCTTCTATACTTTGTATCTTTTTTGGCACCCCTGGGGTCAGGAGTGTTAAGTGAGGATCGAAATTGTATCTCAATGCTGTTATTAGAAGAGAAGAAAATAGTACAAACCCAGAATACAGAGTTCTTTGAAGTATCTTTCAATGGAAGAAGAATTTTCCTAACACATTTAATATTACTTTATTATATGAAGGGGAAGGGAAGAAAATGGAGAAATTCAAATAATGTTGGATTCTCTTGCTCAGATTTCCAGGTGTGGTGATTCTAATTGGTCATGCTGGAACTTGTCTGTCTAGAGCAGTAACTTTTGATAAGGAGCTTCTGTAACCCTTCTGATGATTTTCCTTTTTATTAACAGCTGTAGCCGAGACACAATCTTTTTGACTAATACATTGTGGAGAAAACATGGAAATGGATGATCTCTTCATAAATTTAGAATAATAGAAAAATTTATGGGTTTTTGCTCATGGTTTTGCTCATGGCAAAGGGAACATGTGAAGAAACCTTTTTCTGTACCATAACACTGCATGGGGCATTTTTTAGTCAGTGTACTCATTTCTTGATATATATTTATCTCTAAAACCTTTACTGAAGAGCTCTCCTTGACTGAACATTAACAAAGTCTGTGTATTAGTAAAATCATACAATTTTGTGAGAGCTGTTTATTTTTAAACAAAACAAATTATACAGATTGCTCTCAAAGAGAAGCAAAAAAGTTTTTTCCACTTAAGCCCCGATGAGAGCATATTTGTGACAAACTACTAAGTAGTCTCTATAACACAGAAAGGTTATAAAAAGGCATGTAAACCTTGGAACTGTGCAACCTTGACCTGCTGTGGTTTTATGGGAATTTGCATAGTGATGCTGCTTAGAGTAGCTGTAGTTTTGGTCTAAGCTGGCTCTGATTGTGGGCCAAATGCTAGTTGGTGTGATCCTCAGTCGACAGACTCAAGTCTCATTATGTATCCAGCAGTAGGCTCCAGGTACTTCTTCCTCCCTAGTGTTCTATGACATTTGAAGTCCTGGTTAACATGGGAAGATGGTGAAGTCTTGCCAGATTTCTGGCCTTGAAAACAGCAGAGGAGGGCCCTGCACTGACTTTCTACTCTGTAACTACTGGGTAGAGTTTCTCTCAGTTGTTCCTTCCCTACCTCTCCATTGATCTTGAGTATTCTGCTTAGAAATAGAGTAGGTTTTAATTAAAGTAGGGGACCAGGGGTCCTTTGTTAGTTCATGCGTTTAAATTTTGTTACCTTTGTATGCTTAGACAGGGTTTCCCTCCCAGGTGGTATGGTTCAGTTCAGTGTAGAAGACTCTTTCCATGCCTCTCTTTCATGAAGAAGGTTCATTCATGTCAGTAGTGGATGAGGATCTCTCCAAAAACTCAAAAAATTGTGGCCTTCTTCAAGATGAGTTACTCAGACATGACTGATACTAGCTGGTTGCAGTCCAGAAAACCACTCACTTACCAGAGTCCTTTCTCTTATGCAGTTGAGACGATGTGTGCACTTCCTCTGTCCATTTCCACATGGGATCCAGAGAGCCCTTTCTCCTTTTTCCATGCTAGTGAGTTTTAAAATTCTCTGTGTGGGTGGCGTGGGTTTAAATAGCAGACACTTTTAAAAATAAAGTATTATAAAGAACTCCCAGTTTTATCAGCTGGTTCAAAGTAGAGCTGCTTTGTGAAAAGCTTGAATGGGGAGGTTCTGAGCTTTACTTTCTGGGCTACCCCACCACTCCCAAGATGCTGCTTTTTAGTGGATCATCACTAAGAATGCATAGTGTATTTCTCCTTCCTCTTCCATGCTGTGGATGAGAGGGCATGAACATAGGTATGCACTAGCAAGCCATAACAAACAGGACCGTCTTCTAAGCCATTTAGTTAGTGTGGCTGCTACCTAACTACCCTAGACGTGAGCTGTCACACTGCTAGCCATGGGATCACTGGGCAATTTAGGCTGTAAACTTGATTTTTTTTACCCAACAGAAATTATGGTACATTCTTTTGCTTTCTATCCCCTATTTAGGTTCTTGTTTTAGTACTTTTAAATAGCATATATCATATTCTAATAACCTTACCATGTATAGTATTCCATAGTAGAATTTTAGAGGTAGAAGAGACCTTAATCTAATCTCCCTTCACACAATGAACACACACAAACACACAATTGTTCAGATGAATGTACGGAGGCCAAGGACGTGAGCTGATTTGCCCAAAGTCACACCGATAATGATGAAATTGGAACTAGAATTAACCTCTCTTATATATCCTGCTGTTGTAGAATGTTATCACCATGCCCCCCCACACTGTTTGTTAATATGCCATACCACAATGGCACCACAGACCTTTCCCAGAGAAGCCCCATCAGCAGTAACTCAGAGTGTGTTCTCTGAAGTTAGCCTACCTGGTTACACATTCCAGCTCTGTCCGCTGTTGCTACGATGTGAACTTGGGAAACCTAGCACTTGTGTCTCATGTACCTTGTTAAGTGGACCTACTAACAATGTCTACTTTGTGGGACTGTTGTGTGAAGATTAAATGTGTTAATGCCTGTAAAAGCCTCAGAACAGTACCTGGAAACATTGAAAGTGCTTAATACACATTAACTGTCATTTTTGGCTGAATGCTTTGAATGACAGTGGAGAGAAATTGAGTCCATTATTGCTCCCACTGAAATGTTTGTTTCAGCCTAGGCACACTAGCTAGGTTCATTTAAGGTTAGCAGAGTATATATATATCCCCATTCCTCCCATCAGGTCATCTCTGGGAGGCCAGTGTGTTCATCCCCAAAGTGTTTTGAGACACTGGTTAAGCACACCCCTTTCAAACTCCCTAAGCCTCTTACTCAGCATGATTGGGGACTTGAGATTTAGTTGCTTAGAATGAGGTGGTGGGACATTCTCAGGTGGGTGGTAGCTCTCACTGAGCTTTTCTGGCTTTATTATACACTTGGTGATCACATTCCTTTGATTTATAGTAGAATAATTTTGTTCAAGACCTAGAGGACAAAGGGATCAGCAGCAGGATGCTTAAAGTCCCATGAAATAACTACTTCCCACTGAGCACGAGCCAGTATTTTGTTCCTCCATGTAATAATGTAAATGATTATGTGGAGTTTAACAGTATGTGGGAGGAGAGGAAAGTTTTTATGGAAGGATGGCACTGCATTGTCTGTCTCTGTGAATGATGTGGGTGAGATAACCACAAAGTATTGCTAAGTAACTACCACATCTGTCAGTCCACTGCCATTGGCTGTGTGGGAGGGAGAGAAGACATACTTTGGCGCTAACTTGTGTCATCAGTGTGTCATGGGAGAGCTACAGCCAAACGCAAGCCTTGCTTTGTGTGATGAGCAAGGCACTTGGAGGAGAACCCTGTTCGTACTTGAGTTCAGCGTTGAGTTGACTTGCAGTGGTGATGCTGGTAGTGAGTGGTATGCCCTAGAACTACTGAAGCTACAAGACCTCTGAGGAAAGCATTGTTTTTCTCTGGGTGAGTAAACCTTACCCCTGCTTACTTTTGCAGAAGCGTTCCTCCTCAAAGGAAGCCTCCTGTGTGGCTGGCCACAGTTATCACTCCCCTTGGCTTTGCTGTAGCAAACAGACTCCACCTTTAGAAGGCTGAGGTGTTGTGTGAGGAAGAGCAAATGGGAGGTGTTTGGTGTCGCAAGAAAAGCCAGGGAATTTTATCTTTTAACAATGGATCTTTTAAAAGGAAAACTTTGCCCTACTGTTTATGCTGTTTTTCCTCTTTCATACTTTAAGAAAATATTTCCCTTTAAAAATATAGAAACATCCAGTTAGGTTTGTGTCTAAGAATTCAATGGAGAAAATGTTTTTGGACTAGGAATGTCTTTTCTGTCCATGCCCTGATGAATGAACAATGCCAGAAACAGATGAACTAACCAATGAGAACATTTGTAAATGGTATGAATCATTAAGATCTCGGGAAGTGTTTGCAGTTCTTCTGGGTAAGATGGGGAGCTGCAGCCTGGCTGCTTGGGAGAGAACTGAGTGTAGGAAGTGGAGTTCTGAGCTTTAGTTTCCTTTTAAAAGGCCTCTCCCTTCTGCTTGTTTTAAAGTTAGTTTTGAGCTGTCTGCCATTCCATTAGTTGGATAAGCCCTTTCCTCAGGCTTTTCATTTGTAGAATGTTCAGAGACTGAGAAATAAACAAGACCTAGCTGCAAAACCTTTTTGCAATGTAGATTAACTGAAATAGATTGTCAGCTACTAAATGTTTTATTGAACATTATTTTTTAAATTTAACTTTTATTTACACATACTTAAAATTTCCCCAGCTCCATTTAATTTAGTTTTTTTTTTTCTTAAGTGAGGACAGGATACATTTATTGACTAATGATATTTAGATTTACTTATTACAGAAATGCTTTTGGAGGGCAGAAGAGACAAAGAAGAGAGTGGTCAGTCGATTTCCTCTCAAGGAAACCCATGTCTTTTCATTTGCCAAGAGTGGTAAGGCAATGCTGACCTTTAGGTAATTTTTCATACTTAATGTTTCTTAATCACATCATGAAACCATAGCTCCACACAAAATCAAAACTAAAGCTCTGCTGTCGTTGATAGAAGGTTGTTTTAGAAATTAAAAGCCCTGCTTAGGCCTGTAAGGTGAATCCAGGTGTGAGCTGTGTCAGATGGCATTGCATGATTTCACTATATTATTAACTGGTTAAGCCATATGACTCATTTGATAAATGAGATAACTTAAAACCATTCGTAATTATGCTCTTTATTAGAGAGATTGGAGAGTTGTGTCTGTACACGACAGGTATTTAGAACAGTCCTCTATCATTTCATCCCAGAGTGACTCTCCCCTTACCCAGTAGCTGTCTGCCTGTTGTACAACACAATGTCTTAAAGACAGAACAAGATGTTGATCTAATTGAGGCTAGTAAAAAGTCATCCTTGTTCTTAAGCAAGTTGGAGAATTGAACACCTCTGAGCTAACCAGAGTGCTTTTAGAGTTTAATCTCGTTGTATTTACTATCTATCTATATTATGATCTTTTGCCAGTTAGTATTAAAACATCAAGAACTAAAAGGTTTGACCTAAGACCTCCATTTACTCCTGGTTACCTCTGAGGATTTACTCTATAAGAACACAGAAGAGAAGCATAATCAATTTCTTTTTGTACATTCTTTTTTTTCTGAACTTGCTCTGACTCTTCTTGAGCTCTGTGTATGCATACTCATGTTTATTTTACCTAGGTAGTGTTCTAGATGACATTTACTTGAGTAGTTTATAAAAATGTACTATCATAGTATTGGCATGTATCAAGATTTACTTACCACAAAGCAGTGAAGTCTCAGTGGAGAACTGTTCCCCTGGTCCAATGAGTGACCAAGAGCTGGGTCATGGCTGGTTCAAGCGCATCTCACATTGGTTGTCTGTCTTACTTTTTGGATCTTGATTTTTGTCTGTGGTATGCCATCCACTTTTGAAGACTATATATGCTATGTCTGTTACTGCTACCTGGGATTTGGTTTCTGGTTTCTGAGCATAGCTCTACATCCCTGCCTTATAGGTTTCTATCCTAGTTATTTTCTTTCTTTCCTTCTGGATGTTTCATTAAAAGCCTTGCCATTAGACCTAACCAGAAACAAAGAACTTAATTGGAACAAGGTTTGCGTGTGTATTAGAAAACAAAGCATAATTTGGAATTTGATTTATAGAAACAAAGTACAATTGACCCTCTGTGTCTATGGGTTCTTCATGGATCCAGCTGATGGATCAACTGCTGATAAAAAATATTCCAGGAAGCGGGTGGGCAGGCTAGGCGCTGTGGCTCATGCTTGTAATTCCAGCACTTTGGGAGGCCGAGGCAGGAGGATTGTTTGAGACCAGACTGGACTACATAACAAGACCTTGTTTCTGTAAAATAAAAAATAAAAAACTACATATGTATGTATTCTGGTGGAAGAGGAGGGAAGGGTGATTGTGCCTGTGCTTAACATGTACAGACTTTTTCCTCGTCATTAAACAATACAGTATAACAACTATTTTCATAGCATTTATATTGTATTAGGTAGTATAAGTAATCTAGAGATGATTTAAAGTATATAGGAGGATGTACATTGGGTATATGCAAATAGACACCACTTATATAAGGGATTGGAGCCTCTGCGGATTTTGGTATCTGAGGAGGGTCCTGGACCCAACCCCCCTGGATACCAAGGAACAACTGTACATATCCATTGAAAAGCACAAAGAAAAAAATAAATCTATTAGTCCACCCCTAAGAAATTGGTATTGTTACCATTCTGATTTATGCAACCTGTGTGTGTATTTGTGTGTACATGCACACATTTAGATAAAATTTATATAAGTTAATGTCTGTCTCTGTATTCTACAGTATAGATGTATCAAGCTTATTTAAAATGAGTATGTTGCAGACACCATTGGAGGTATTTGAGATAACTGTAGGGAACATATGAATGAACATGTTTGATTTTAATAGTTATCCTGTCATAAGACACATGAGAGTAAATATATAACTAGCACACAAACTTGATTTCATGGTTGCAGTTACTTTGGAAGACCTTTAAGCGTTGGGAATCCCCAGCACCTCTCAATCATCTCACTCATTAGGTGGTTTCACTAAGTCTCCAATATCCAGCATATGGGCAGCTCTACCTTCAAAATACTTTCATAATTCAGCTCTTTCTCTTTCACTATTCCTACTGCTACTGCAATCCAATTGACCGTGGTTTCTTACAGTATCTTTTTAAATAGTGTCCTGCTCCAGTCTTTTCTTTAGCTCCAGTCTTTTTCTTTTGTTGGCTTTTCATCTTACCCAGAGTCAAACCCAGAGTTTGTACCATGATCTACAAGTCCCTACACGATCGGACCCCAACTGGGCCTGGTACATACCTTTGTGACTTCATCTCCACCCACTCCTCTTGCTCATTTTGCTTCAGTTGCACTGGTCTCTTTGCCTGTTGTTGAGCACACTAGACATGCTCCACCTCCAGTCCTTTGTCATTGCTTTTCTTTATTGCTGGAGTGCTCATTGCCCAGAGAGTGCTCATTCTTTACAGCAGTGGTCCCCAACCTTTTTGGCATCAAGACTGGTTTCATGGGAGACAGTTTTTCCATGGATGGGAGTTGGGGGGATCATCAGGCCTTAGATTCTCACCTGGAGCACGCAACCTAGATCACTCACATGCGCAGTTCACAATAGGGTTTGTGCACCTATGAGAATCTAATGCCGCCGCTGATCTGACAGGAGGTGGAGCTCTATGCCCACTGCTCACCTCCTGCTGTGTTGCCCAGTTTCTAACAGACCACAGACTGGGGGTTGGGGACCCCTGCTCTAGAGAGTCCCCGGGCCCCCTCTTCTGCATCACTTTTTCAAGGGTGAGCACTAACCTGGCTTCCTTCTCTAAAATTATAACTTCATCCCTCCCAGGTTCTCACATTTCCTGGCCTGCTTTGTTTTTTTCTTCTTAACTATATCACTGACATACCATATATTTTATCACCTGTCCTCTAAAATGTAAGCGCCACAAGGGCAGGGACTTTTGTCTTTTTTGGTCACTGCTGATGCTCCAGCACATAGAACAGTTCCTGGAATGTAGTAGACACTCAGTAAATACTAGTTGGAAGAGCAAGTTAGGTAAAAATCATGAGCTGACTAAAAGCATATTATTAAGTAAATCAGTACATGTGGTACGGGGATATTTAAAAGTCATGAAGGTGATAAATATCTGAGAAACACTGATAGGTTTTAGATTTGCTTATTTTGTGTTCTTATAAATATCACTTCAGTAAATACCCTTAAGTAATTTTTTGTGTATATTTATGATTACTCTTTTAAAATAAATGCTTAGGAGTGAAATCTGGACCTTAGGATATGTATATTTTTAAGAGTTTTTAAAGCTAGATCACTTGTATTAGCCTGTACTTCTGCCTCCAGTATGTAAGGGGCCTATATTTCTTCCCATACCTCACTGTGCATTGTCTTGTGCCTTTTAATCTTTGCCAGTATAATAGCTGAAAAGGCTATCTGAATACCTTAACTTCTGCTTCTTTGATATGGATGAGTGTTTTTGCCACATCTCCAGTGCTCATCTGTTTATCCTTTTTTGTGAATTGCTTGCTTATGTCTGCTTTGGTCTGGGCTCTGGTTACAATGGACTGAAAACCTACTTGAAATTGTTTTATTGGATGGATGTTACAGGTACTTGTTTTATAACCAAGAACAGAATGCACAGACATTCAGATCTCCCACACACAAGAGCTAGGTTTCGCTTCTCTCTTCCCTCTCCACTCCTCTGCTTTCTTTTGCATGCTGGACTTCTCTCTTTTCTCATGACGTCTTTGCTCTCCCATAACTCTTCATTCCCCCGGCTTTGGTTTGCTATGCTATTTAGTTCAGCCCCTGCTTTACATGACCTTTCAGTTCAGGCACCCACCATAATCTAAGTGCTGAGGGTGTCTGCATCCCAGATATCTAGTGTTGGATTGGTTTCATCGGGTGGTCACTCCTGCTCCAGTCAGCTGAGATCAGCATAGGAGTTTGAGGCTCCTAGGGCCTATTCCTTCCAGGGGCTGTGGATGAGGCAGCTTTTCCTCCTCCTCCTCCCCCTCCTCCTCCTCCTCCCCCTCCTCCTCCTCTTTTTCCTCTTCCTCCTCCTTCTTCCTTCTTCCTCCTACTTCTTCCTCCTTCTTCCTCCTCCTTCTTCTTATTACAATGTTTAGTACAGTGTTTTTTGTTAGCTTTTTGATTTGTTGTATTCGTCATTCTCTTAGAGGTACCCAAAAGGCCTTTACATTTGAAGGATAGTATTGTATTTTGTCTGATGGACATTTATAATTTTGCTTGGTGATGTTGCCATATGATAAAATCTATCAATTAAATTATGATTTCTGATACTTTGTAGGTTAGAAATACCTTCTCTATGAGGAAATTATATATTCAACTATATTTTCTAATAGTTTTTCATGATTTTCTTTTCTTTTTTTTTTTTCTTTTGAGATGTAGTCTCACTCTGTCACCCAGGCTGGAGTGCAGTGGCACACTCATGGCCATTGCAGCCTTGACCTGCTGGGCTCAGGTGATCCTTCCGCCTCAGTCTTCCAAGTAGCTAGAACTACAGGTACACCCCACCACACCTGGCCAATTTTTTTATTTATCATAGAGATGAGGTCTTGTCAAGTTGCCCAGGCTGGCCTCAAAGCCATGAGCTTAGGTAGTCCTTGCACCTCAGCCTCCCAAAGTGCTGGGATTATAGGTGTGAGCCACCGCCCCCGGCCTGCTTTTCTTTTTTATTTTCTCCTTGAATTATATTACATTTTAGAGTGATTAGAGAGAGAAATATCTTTGCAAATTCATTTCAGAAGCATAGTTTTTTTTAGTTCTAATTTATTTCTCTCAGCAAAATTTTGTAACTTTCCTTATTTTAGTTTTCTTAAGTTTATTTCTTTCTACTTTATAAATTTCATTCTTTGTAGAATTTTTTAAAATTATGTTTCCTAACTGATCCTTCATGATGTATTAGAGCTATTGTTCTTATATTTTTATTTTATAAATGACTACCTTACTAGTTATACTTTTTTACTTAGTACTTTTGGGCATAACACAAAAGCAGTTATAACATCTGCAAGTAATTATTTTATTTCTACATTTCTTCCTTTCATTTCTTATTCTCAATTTACTGTGCTAGTTTTCTTTAGAATTAAGATAATAATTGGAATGGAATGGAATGCAGTTTTATATTGTTGTATTTTTTTTTTTTTTTTGAGTTGGAGTCTCACTCCATCTCCCAGGCTGGAGTGCAGTGGCACAATCCCAGCCACTGTAACCTCTATGCACTGGGCTCAGGTGGTCCTTCCACCTCAGCCTTCCAAGTAGCCGGAACTACAAGCACACGCTACCACACCTGACTAATTTTCTATTTATTGTAGAGATGAAGTCTCACCAAGTTGCCCGGGCTGGTCTTGAACCCACAGGCTCAGGGAATCACTCACCTTGGCCTCCCAAAGTGCTGGGATTACAGACTGAGCCACTGAGCCTGGCCTATTGTTGTATTATGTTAGCAATACTTGTTCTAACTAGATAATCAGAATACTTTGATGACTTATACAGCGACTACAGGTAAATGAAGCTAGTGGAAAACTCATTTTGGCCCGAAGGGGCTTGTCTTGAAGGGCCTGAAAATTTCACTTGTCAGTCACTCTTTCTGGTCAAAACATTGCCTTTCTAAATCCATGTGACAATGCACATGTGATTCTCCCCATTAACACAGTCTACCTGCTAAGGTAGGATGTCATGGATTATCTGATTATTTTCTAATGAACCATCATGGCCTATGATTATGGGACACTGTGAAATGGACCTCGACAGATGGAATAGAAAGTGTTTGGATGGGTGCTGTTAGCATGAGCCTTCGTGATGGGGCAGCTCTACCTCCAGCCTCACCTTTTGCCAGCTCTGTGTTCTGCACGCCTCCTCCTGCCCTCCCACAAGCCTCAGCCAAGTGAGCGTCATTTCCTTTTTTCAGATATGTCTCATTCTCTTGCCTGGGGCTTTCCTGCTTACTCCCTACTCTTCACATCGTCATCCTCAGTGTCAGCCTCGCTGTGACTTTCTTCAGGAAGGCTGATGTCCTTAGACTAAGACTAGGTTATGTGTCGTACTGCATGCTCTTAATACACCCTGTATTTTCTTTATAATAAGATTATACTTGAATTTTAAAATTGTCTCTCATGGCTACTCAACTGTAACCTCAAACTGCAATACCAGAGAGCATATCTGCCTTGTTACCCTTGTGTCTGACACATAAGTAGCCACTCAATAAATGTTTCCTAAATTAATGATTGAAAGGGGGGAACAGGGTAGTGCCTGACATGTTGTCATTGGTGAACTTGAGAGGTCACACCACACCGCCTTGATAAGCAAAAGGGTAGCCCATGAGGGAAATTGAAGGAGTTGAAAGGAGTAGGGACAAGTGTGTGCTTGTGCCCAAAACATTTTAGTTTTACCTGGATCTGAAACCTATTTTGAGCTGAAGGGAAGGCCTGTCTCTTGATGATTGGTGTTGAACACAGAGTTTTGAGGGATTTGAAAGGCAGTTTCATACATAGATGGCCTCTGTGCAACCTTGGATGTGAGGAAAATGTAACCCTATACTTTATGCTTCTATCCTTTCATTCCTTTGCTCTTTGGGGTTGCAGTAATGCATCCACTGGGCTTTTACAGCATCTGAAATGGCAGGCTGGCTCATCAAGTACAGGGACTCCACCTATAATAAAGAGCATGTTTAAAATGCTGCCGTGAAAAAGGCCGTAGGAGAGAAAACAGTAGGGGATGCACAAAAAGTCTTTGGTGGTGTTTCATTGGCAAAAGAAAGGAGGGTTTGCTTTTGTGGGCCTGGATGGTCCCAGCTCATGAAAATATTTTCAGAAGTGAATAAAAAAATTATCTCGCTTCATTTTTCGCAAGTCACTGTAAATTTACCTTATATATATATAATTTTTTTACCATATATATGTGTGTGTATGTATATATATGTGTATGTGTATTATATATATATATATATTTTTTTTTTTTTTTGTAGAAACAAGTCTTGATATGTTGCCCAGGCTGGTGTCAAACTCCTGGGCTCAAACAATCCTCTTGCCTCTGCCTCAGCCTCCCAAAGTGCTGGGATTACAGGTGTGAGCCATTGAACCCAACCTCTATACTTCTTTTTTAAACATTTATTTTTATTTTGTAAAGACTGAGTCTCGCTTCATTGTCCAGGCTTATCTCGAACTCCTGGCCTCAAGCAATCCTCCCAAAATACTGGGATTTTAGGCACAAGTCACTGTGCCTGGCACCTTTCCATACTTCTGTTTTTTATGTTTTCATATTCATTCTGTTGTTATGAATTATAAACTTTGAATTTAGAACTGAATACAAATAGTAAAACCAAATACATTTTTGGCTATTTTCTGTATCTCATTTATTTATACTAAGTCTTCATGAAGAAGCCTGCTGAACTGAGGATTGAACTGGGAGAACTGAGAACAAAAAAAACATGGTGATTGAACTGATTTTATGTGAAATGACTGCATGACCAATAAAGCAAGTTGGGACAGCTAAATCCGGCTGATTGGGTTGTGTGGTACTAATTTAAGTTTAGAGCAAGTCTAGAGCTGCAGAATGGCACGGATTTAATCCTTTCACTTTACAGGTGAGGAAACTGAGATGTTAAGTGACTCTTGAGGTCATGTAGGTTTTTTGCTTCAGAGCCAGACTAATAATAATAGCTGGGCTATTGTGTACACGTGAGTCAGGTGCACTCTTATCCCATTTTATAGATGAGCAAATTAAGGCAAATGAAGTTAATTAACTTGTTCAGCTTACACAACTAGCAAATATCAAAGCTAGGATTTGAACCAAGGTGGTTGGGATTCCAAGTCTTTGCTTTTAACCTCAAGGTCGTTTTGCCTCTACCTAGCTTTCCTGACAGGCATCGTGCTCTGACCTTAACCATGTCACCACCTAGAATTGTTTTAGCGAAACTTCTTTCCTAGTAAATGGCTCCCGTAGGTGCTTTCCCCCAAGTTATGCTGTGTCCTCAGAGTTGGTTTAGGTTGAAAGAATCTAGTCTGTGATTTCAGAACCCTGAACCAGGAAACAGATAGCCGCATGTCTACAGGCAGCAGAAGCCGCACACCCAAAGGCAACTACACTTTCTGAAGGGGTAAAGTTTGGGATATGTTGGTGCTTTTTTTTTTTGAGTTGGAGTCTCACTCTTGTTGCCCAGGCTGATCTCAAACCTCTGGGCTCTCAAACCTCTGGGCTCAGGCAATCCTTTTGCCTCCACCTCCCAGAGTGTTGGAGTTATAGGCTTGAGCCACCACGCCCGGCCTGTGTTGACTCTTTTCATTTCCTTCCTCAACTATGGAGTTCTTGCTTTTACTCATTTTTGTTTCTTAAGAGTTTATCCAAGTGCTGACAAATGAAAATGATTGTCGCTGTAATAGCCAAAAATGTACTTTAATACTTAAATATCTGTTTCTCTGCTTTGGATAGCAGAAGATAATTTCTATTGTTAGCCTTTTATCTTTTCTTCTCTCTCTCTCTTTTTTTTTTATTTGAGCCAGGGTCTCACTCTATCACCCAGGCTGGAGGGCAGTGGCACAATCCCAGCTCTCTGCAGCCTTACCTCCTGGGGTCAGGCGATCCTTCCATCTCAGCCTCTCAAGTAGCTGGGACTACAGGCATGCACCACCATGCCTGGCTAATTTATTTTTATTTTTGTAGAGTCAGGTCTTGTTATGTTGCCAGTGGGTCTTGAACTCCTGTACTCAAGCAGTCCTCCTGCTTCAGCCTCCCAGAGTATAGGTGTGAGACGCTGTGCCTGGCTTCTACTTTTATTATTTTAAACAATTTACATTATGCATCAGTTCTGTATCCTTCTGGGAAACAGCTAAAAGAAACCCAGGAGCTTTGGTGTATAAAACTTGGTGCAAGGCAATATTCACCCCAAATGAATCTGGTTTAGATGTAGTCCATTGGAGTTTGCAATTGGGAAGATTAAATAAAACTTGAAAACATTTCTATAAGAGCATTTGTAGGATCCAAAGGCTGTAAGGTAGCAAGGTCAGTGGGGCTTGGCGTGTCCATGGGCTCCAGGAGCTCATTCACTTAATAGAAGATCACTAAAATTTGTTGTCTATAGAGCTTTTTAGGGGGAAAATGGTTGGAAATTTTTTTTTTCCCTGTCAGGCCCTGTGATAATGGTAACCTTTAAAAAATTTTTATGTACAAACCTGGAATAAAGTTTTTCTCTCAAACCTGAGAGCATCTTTTAATTTATCTCACATGTTATTTTATTTCAAGATAGAATTAAAGGTGTTTCTTTAGAGACATAACAAAAGTGCTATGGGATTGTAACATTGTGTCAGTTAAGGGTTTGGGTAGATTTTTTGAAGTCTACCTTGATTCCTCCCTTTCCTTTATCTCCCTTATATAATTGGCCAAAAAATTCTACCAGTTTTACTTTTTTTATTCACAATTCTGCTCCATCAGTTCTGTATTCATTCCTTTATGTGGAATCCTTTTCGCCTGTCACTTGAATCCTTGCATAGTCTACCAAGTGGACCCCCTACCTTCAGTCTCACCCTCTTGACAAATACTTATTTGGCACTTATTTGCCAGACACTGTTCTAAGTACTTTATATGCTATAGCCCATTGAATCAATCCATTTAATGCAATCATCTTTCATAATGCCACCTTGCTATTTCTCTCAAGCCAGGTCAGTTTTCTTACCCACCTAAAGTCTTTCCCTTAGCTCCCTTGCCTGAGCACACCACACCCATCTCTTACTGCCCAATCTCTGTACCCGTAATCTAGAGACACTGTCATTTTGTAGTGCTTTGAACAGGCCATGTGGTTTTAAACCTCTGCAACTTGTGTGTTCTGTCCCCTGTGCTGGGAGAACCTTTCTTTCATTTCTTTCCACCTGTTAAATGCCACCTTTTGGCTCAAGGTTGTGTAGGATGTAACCCCTTCCAGTGAAAGCACGAGTTGCTCCTTTATATCTGTCTTGCTTGTAGTTAGACTAAGAAGTCCTTAATGTTGAGAGCTGTGTTTATACTATGCCTACCACGAAGCATGGATGGATGCTCAGTAGCTGACGTCAGTGGGGGAACTTTGTAGATGGTTAGTTAGCTCTGTCTTCTTCTTGAGCCTCTGCTATTAACTGTGATGTTAACATTGTACTAAGCAATGTCAAAACCATCCTACTATTCATATCACTTTGGTGTGAGCTGATGTTAATTATATCACAGCACTTACAGCCCAAGACTTGTAGTACACATTTGAAAGATAGAAGGGATGCTGCCTCTGGCTATAAAAATATTCATCTCAGTGTTGTGAGTACAAAATGGAAGTTGACCCTGGGTGTGTCTAGCCATGATTAGATTTTCAAAAATCAAAAGAAAACTTTCAAAAATGTTCCAAAGAGCCTTTGCCAAGGTTATGGGGATGGGCTTGCATTCTTCAAACTTCAAAGATAACACAGTAGATGTTCCTAAAATCACTTATATGTAATATGACTCCTTCCCTCTTATATGGTAACATTTCTATTTATTTTCCCAAGAGAAAGTTACAAAAGATCTTTAGGAAGAAAATTATTCACATCACAGGGAGTATAAGGTAATAATGTTGTAAGACATTATACCATTTGATGAGCATAATAGGAAGTTGCACTTTGGAAGTTAGAAGGGACATTGCTGCTGTTATAATTCTGTCACACCAATTCATGTGAAGAGTGTAGTATAATTGTAATAGGTTTGCCAAAGAAACAGAATCAATAGGATCTTTATCCATTTATCAATCAGTCAGTCAATAAATTTAGGAGTTGGCTTACATGATCATGGAGGCCAAGAAGTCCCATGATTTGCCATCTACCATCTGCAAGCTATTCTGACCCAGGAATGCCGCTGATGTGTTTTGAAGCCCTGAGGTCTGGAGAACTGATGGTGTAGATTTTAATTTGAGTCAGAAGTCTGAGAACCAGAAGCTCCTAGGGCAGGAGAAGACCAGTGACAGCAGTCAGGAAGAGATTGAATCCAACCTTCCTCTTCCTTTTTCTTCTGTTAGGCCCTCAAGGCATGATGCCCACCTATATTTGAAAGGACTCAGTTTATCATTCAAGTGCTAATCTCCTCTGGAAACACCTTCACAGACACACCCAGAAATAACTAGCTACCTGGGTGTTCTGTGGTTCAGTCAAGTTGACACATAAAATCAACCATCACAGTACCTTTTGCTATAAGGAGGGAAATACAGAAGAACTTACACCTCTGATCAAATGAAGTGACTGTGAATCAACTACATCGATCCTATTGTGTGTTCTGATTTGGCTAATACTTTTAAAGCCAGCAATGAACTGCTTGTGGAGGTTAGGAAGAGATTTCCATAGATCGTTCTTAGTCCATCAGAAATACTGATCAGTTGAAGCAGTAATGTTCAAAGTGTGAATAATAATTCCATTTTATTATTTATTTAGTATTATTATTTGTAGAGATGGGGGTTTCACTATGTTGCTCAGGCTTATCTTGAACTCCTGGCCTCAAGTGATCCTCCTGCCTCAGCCTCCCAAATTGCTGGGATTACAGGCGTGAATGATTGCACCTGGCTGCATAATTCCTTATCTTAAAACATCTTCATTCAAAGTAATATTAAAACCTTCTGAGTTAACATTTACCAATGAATGCGATTCACTTCCCTTAACACTCATATCCCTAATTGTTATTTGCTCCCTGACAGAATATATGGTGGTCAAGGTGAAAAGGCTTATGGCCAGTGGACATTAAACTTTCAGTTATACCTTCTACAGCTGTGATTCCCAAACTGGCTTGCACCCCAGCACCTCTGGGGTGAATCTCTGACTCTTTAAAGGTGGTGCCTAGTAATGTGCGTTTTTTAAAACAAGCGTTCCAGGTGACTCTACTGGGGACAATGAGACAACTGACAACTCAAAACCTAATGGTGCAGTGCTTTTCTAAATTTGTTGTAATCTGGGAAGCTTTTTGAAATATAACCAACTGACCGGGCTTGGTGGCTCAGCCTGTAATCCCAGCACTTTGGGAGGCCGAGGCTAGTGGATTGCCTGAGTCTGCCAGTTCAAGACCCGCCTGGGCAACTTGGCGAGACCTCATCTCGACAATAAAAAAATTGGCCGGACATGGTAGCACACGCCTGTAGTTCTGGCTACTCGGAAGGCTGAGGCAGAAGGATCACCGGAGCCCAGCAGGTAGATGCTGGGGTGGCTGTGAGCATGCCATGGCACACCGGCTTGTGCAATGGAGTGAGACTCCAAGTCAAAAAAAAAAAAAAAAGAAATATAACGAACTCATTGGTAATAAACTTTAGGTCTGAGATAGGGCTGGAAAAGTTGCCCTCTGTAACAATTTTCCATGTAATTGTAATACACATGTAAGTTTGAGAAACTGTACTAGGATATGACAGCATTGCATAAGGCAGCATTTCCCAAACTAGAGTTTAATATCTCTAGGCAAGAGAATTCATAGTCAACCTTATTATTTACAGATGGGGAAACCGAGTCTGAGAAAGGTGACATAATGCTCAGCAATTTAAAAGTTGTGTTGTGTGATTTTTTTAATAGCTACATTTTTCAGACCCTGGAGTCCAAGGATTTAATGGAATATTGTCTTTTGGGACACACGAAAAGAGAATGACTCTCGTCCCCTTGTTTGTTCAAAGACTTGACTAAAAGGGTGATGTTGGACTTGTGTATGCCCTGGTACACTGAAGTATTGTGTATTATTGGTACTTTGACTTGGGCTTTGGTTTGCCTCTTTTTCGTATCTGTATTACAGACAGGTATTGAACAAAGCCATCTTGGTCTCTAAGTTATTTATTAACTGCTTTCCTCAAACGCTACAAATTTCTTTGTAGCGTTTAACGTAGATAATAAAGTCGTATGTCTTGGGCATTAATAGATGGTCCCTGAATCTATTCTGGAGAGTTGTGGGGAGCTTGCTTTTCTATTTCTATTTTGTACAACCAAAAATTCTGGGAAGCAGAAACCATTAAAATCTTAAATATTTTAGTACTAATAACTACTTTTGAGTTACTAGTTTTATTTAATTCTCACAGTAACCCTTTAAGGCAGATGTTATGATTCTTATTATTTACAGATGAGGAAACTGAGTCTGAGAAAGGTGACATAATTTGGTGGAGTTGAGACTTGGACCTTGGTCTGTTTGAGCCACCAAACCCATAATTTTTTCTCTAAGCCTTTTTGTCTTTCTCTCCATTTTATTTAAGGTCTACATTAGGGTACTGGATAGTTTGCTGTGAGGTGTAGATAATTGGCAATAATATTATTGAAAACAGTAGATGTAATTTAATTCCACCTTTGTATGTAAGTAGCTTTGTGCCTGTGAAAGTTATTTAACCTCTCTGAGTCTCACTTTTTGTCTCTATTAAATTCATAGTGCAGCAGGGCTCGGTGGCTCAGCCTGTAATCCCGCGCCTTTGAGAGGCTGAGGTGAGTGGATTGCCTGAGCCCGCGGGTTCGAGACCCGCCTGGGCAAGCAAGACCTCATCTCTACAATAAATCAAAAAAATTAGCCGGGCGTGGTAGCGC
>CAUYQG010172445.1:0-28261 GCA_963574415.1 Tarsius wallacei
CATGATCTGGCCGGGTACAGTGACTCACTCCAGTAATCCCAGCGCTTTAGGAGGCCAAGGCAGGAGGACTGCTGTAGCCCAGGAGCTTGAGACCAGCCTGGGCAACATAGTGACACCCCATCTCTACAAAAAAAAAAAAAAATTAGCCAGGCATGGTGGGATGCATCTGTAGTCCCAACTACTCAAGAGGCTGAGACAGAAGGATCACCCAAGCCCAAGAGGTCGAGGCTGTGTTGAGCCATGAATGTGTCACTCCACTCAAGCCTGGACGACAGAGTGAGACAGAAAAGAGAAGAAGAAGGAGAAGGAGAAAGAAGAAAGGAGAGGAAGACGAGGAAGAAGAAGGAAAAGAGGAAAGAGGCAAGGAGAAAAGGGGAAGGGGGAAGTAGGAAGGAGAAGCTGAGAGATGCATCATTGCTGACTTGAAAAGGTCACAAGCCATCACAGCAGACTCTAGAAGCTGGCAAAAGCCAAGGAACAGATTCTGGAGCCTCCAGAAACGAATGCAGCCCTGCCCTGCCTTGATTTTAGCCCCGGGAGACCTATGTCTAAGTTCCTACCTACAGAACTACTAGAAAACAAATTTGCATCGTTTTAATCTACTAAGCTTGTGCTGATTTGTTACAAAAGCCACACCTGAAATTAATACACCAGGTAAAACAGTCTCACACCTGAACCCTGCCCTGACAGGGAATCATCTTAAAAAACCTTAAAATAGGCCGGGCTTGATGGTTCAGCCTGTAATCCCAGGGTTTTGGGAGGCCAAGGTGAGTGGATTGCCTGAGCCCGTGGGTTCGAGACCCGCCCGAGCAACTTGGCGAGACCTCATCTCTACAATAAATCAAAAATTTGCCTGGCGTGATAGTGCACGCCTGTAGTTCCGGCTACTTGGAAGGCTGAGGCAGAAGGATCACCAGAGCCCAGCAGCGATGGCCAGGAGCATGCCACTGCACTCCAGTCTGGGCGACGGAGTGAGACTCCAACTCAAAAAAAAAAGAACCTTGAAGCAGGAAATTCCCTCCTGTGAGCACAATTTGTCATCAACACATCAGCCAGGCAAAGAACTCCCACCACCGCTCAGTCAACAGCAGTGCGCCCAGGAGAATTTCCCTAACCTTGTCCACCAACGGCCCATGCTCTGGGCCAATGACCCCATCACAGGGGCTTCGCCGAGGCTCCTGCTCTCTCAAGGCCTCTCCACATGGGCATGGAGGTTCCATCAGCCCTCCTCCCCACCCCCACCCCATGATGTTACATCAGCTATCATGAGGATGATTGAATAATTTGGCACTCAGTCCCCAGATGTAGAACACTTCTTGGCTTGAGTCTTGACTACATGAAGGAGTGGCCACCAGCAGGAGACCTGAGGACATCACAGCTGAGTTGCAAAAGCCAAACACAACTTCAGGGGGTCTCCTGTAGGAGCCGGGGTTTGAGGGGGCAATGCATTTGTGGCCGTGTGGGGGGAATCACTGGGGAATGTGTACTGGAAGGACTATGTGTGTGTGTTCTCAGCAGCCCAGGGGTGGAAAACAGCATGTCAATCGGTGTATCAGTCCAGAATACAGTGATTCCAGAGCCTTCCCTGGTAACCTCCCCTCTACTGCCTCTAGGTCTTGGGGAGTCATTTTAGAAACAGCCTAGCCTTTCCACCTGACAGGGTTGACTGGATCAGAGGAGAACACCCAACCAAACTGGAATTCAAGTTTCCAACCCTGGAATTCAGAATTGGAGGTAAGAGGGAATCTGTCTCTTTGATGGCTGTAATATGAAGATCAGAAACCAGGGGTTGGCTTTTTCTGTCTACAGAAAGACTATGGAAGATTTTGTTTAAGCTGGTCTTCAGGAAGAGAGAAACAAGCCCGATGTGGTGGCACATGCCTATAGTCCTAGCTACTTGGGAGGTTGAGGCAGGAGGATCACTTGAGCCTAGGAGTTCAAGGCTGCAGTGAGCTATGATAGAACCACTACTATACCCCAGCCTAAGCAACAGAACAAGATTCACACTCTTAAAAAAAAGAGAGAGAGAGAGAGGAGGAGGGAGGGAGGGAGGGAAAGAAAGAGAGGACATGAGTAAGCAGACACCCCATGTGTGCAGAGATGACAGAGCTGGGCTACTTGCTGGTACTGGTTCTTACACCTTCCTCAGACCCAGCACACCACTACCCATGCGGATTCCCTGAGCAACCCTAGCCCAGTTCCCTTTCACTGCTTTACTAGGTTTATGTTTCTTGCAACTCAAAGTCTAAGCCTCACCTGATATCACCACCACAAGGACATGGAATCCAGCAGCAAGCATTTATTAAGAAACACAGTAAGATCCACAGCCAGTATTATTTAGTTCCTATTTGGTTCCTGTGTAGATGCCTGTGAGTGGGTCTAGGATAAACAGACTGCGGGCCTCCTACCCCAGGGCTTCCATGTCCCCCGAGATACTTGTCATCATGACGTGGAACCAGAAGTGCAGAGGAATTAATGCTGGTGAGGCAACATGTTCACCAACAGGCAACTGGCACATGGAGAGTTCTCCTTTCTGCCTCCTCGACTGCCCTAGGTTCCTGTGGCCTCCTGACACCCAACCCCCCAGAGGCTCCCTGGATGCAGCCAGCCAAATGACTTGGCTTCGTGGTGATTATGCCTCCTTCCCTGCCCCTCCCACCCCCCCCAACTCTTCCCTCCCTGGGGTTGAGCTCCTAGTACCAGAATAACACAAATCCTTGCCTCAGGCTCTGCTTTTTAGGAACTCATTTCAAGATATGCTGCATTAAAATGAAGTTTATGGTAAATTTCGATGCTGAATAAGGTAGAGATAAATTTTTTAAAAATTTAAAAAGTCCTGGCTAGCCTTCTTCTTGGAAACTAAAAATGCAATATATACTAAAGCAACTGAAACACAAGTCACAAAACAACTGACAACGCTCCAGGTAGGTTACAGTAGGAGTTACCTTAGTAACATACCACCAATTGGTTTCTCACACAAGAGAATGAAAATAATAGCAGCAAACCACATTGAGATACCACCTAACTCCAGTTAGAATGGCCATCAGTAATAAAAAACAACAGATACAGATGCTGGTGAGGATACAAGAAAAGGGAACACTTCTATACTGCTGGTGGAAATGCAAACTAGTTCAATCTCTATGGAAAACAGTGTGGTGATTTCTAAAAGAAGTAGAAATTGACCTTCCATACTTCCCAGCAATCCCCCTTCTGGGAATATACCCAGAAAAACTTAAATCACTCTACAAAAAAGATACTTGCACACACGTTTATTGCAGCACTATTTACAATAGCAAAAACATGGAACCAACCATGCTGCTCATCGAAACTGGATTGGATTTTTTAAATGTGGTACATATACACAATGGAATATTATGCAGCCATAAAAAAGGACAAAATTATGGACTTCGCAGCAACATGGATGAATTTAAAGTCCATCATACAGCCGGGCTCGGTGGCTTAGCCTGTAATCCCGTGCTTTGGGAGGCTGAGGTGAGTGGATTGCCTGAGCCCGCAGGTTCGAGACCCACCTAGGCAACTTGGCGAGACCTCATCTCTACAATAAATCAAAAATTAGCCGGGCGTGGTAGCGCGTGCCTGTAGTTCCAGCTACTTGGAAGGCTGAGGCGGAAGAATCACTGGAGCCCAGCAGGTGGAGGCTGCAGTGGCCGGGAGTGGCCACTGCACTCACTCCAGTCTGGGCGACAGGGTGAGACTCCAACTCAAAAAAATAAAAATAAAAAATAAAGTCCATCATACTCAGTGATCTACTCAAAGAACTGGGTACCACATGTTCTAACTCATAAGTGAATCCTGAACATTTTCCATAATACTATAAGAAAGGGATTGGCAGAAACTGCCAGGGAAGGGGATGGGGGACACATAACATCAATAAGAATACCTGATCTCAAACCAAGCAAAGTGGGGACCAAAGGGAGGCCCAAACTTTACCTGTACAATGACCACTTGGATGCCTAATCCTGAATTGTGCCCCACATCTTTAAAATAAAATAAAAAATAAATTTAAAAGAAAATAATAGCAAATAAACTAAGTTGAAGGCCTCACTATCCACCAAATACAAGAGAATTTCTTAAGATGATTCCATGGACCCCTCAAATAATTCCTAATTTCATCTGGAGAAAAATAAATGAACATAGGGTCGTAAACTACACAGACCTGTCACATGGAAACCCAAACCAAAACAAGACCAAATTCAGAGAAGCCGCTTCGTGGGATGCCACGAGGTGGCGAGCTTTCACCATCGGTTGAATTCCTTACCTCCCGAAAGATGCCCTCCCGGGTCGCCTCTGCTTTTATTTTAGCTAAGGATTTGCTGTATGCACAAACGGCAACTTACTGTGCCACAGGCTGAGAATTGTTAAAATCTCAAGATTCAAAAACTTGGAAATTGCTGTATCGTAGATGAAAGAAAGGTAGGATACATGCATATCACAGAGCATGTCTTCCTTGTTCACGACCATGTGAATGTTGTTCCAACTGCTCTTGTGGCCTCCCAGTCTTCACAGGGAGACATCTGTATTACAGGAAGCTTGAGGAGGTCTTTGGTTCTGTTGTGCTTCAACTGGTTGGGGGAGCGGGGGGAGACGTGTGTGTTTGTCATTTACACAAGGGGTTTTGACAACCAAAAAGTCCTTTAAAACAGCATTTCTCTGGCCTCACACTGTGACTCACACCTGTAATCCCAGCACTTTGGGAAGGCCCAGGTGGTTAGATCACTTGAGCCTAGGAGTTAGAGATCATCCTGGGTAGCATAGCGAGACCTCATCTCTCCAGAAAAATCAAAACATTAGCCAGGCAACGCAGCCAGGGCTGTAGTCTCAGCTACTCCGGAAGCTGAGAAGGAAGGATCCCCTGAACCCAGGAGGTCAGGGCTGTGGTGAACTATAATCCTGCCACTGCACTCCAGCCTGGGCAACAGAGTGAGACAAAATTTCCCAAATGAAGCCCTCATAGAAATGAAGGGTGCGTTATGGAGGGTCATTGGAAGCCCAAGGGAGGCAGCAAGAGTCAGGGGGTGGGGTTGGGTTGTTTGCAGAATGGGAATAAAGGTGTAGGAATGTCTCAGTAACAATGGTGGGGAGGATTTCTTTGTAATTATTCATGTGAGGAAATACTTTACAAGCAAAACTTTGCAGCTTCACAATAAGAGATTTATAAAATAATGAAATTCTGTGCAGCCACTAAAATTGTGTTGAAGCAGCATTTTAGTGCAATTGAAACATGTTTACAATATGTGGTAAAAGGGAAAAAAAATCAGATTCCAAAAGAGTATGATTCAATTTTTGTAAAAGAAAAATTTTTTAAATAAATAAATTGTGTATGCATATATGTGGAGAGAAATCACTGATTGTGATTATTTCTGAGGCTGAGAGGTAGGCTTACAGATTTTTTTTTTAATGTTCTTTTTGCTTGGCTATCTTTTCTTGGGTTTATGTCTTTTTCATCTTTCATTTTATTTTTAGTCATTAACATTACTCTATGCCGGGCCTTGTTCTAAGCACTTCATAAATATCAACTCAATCCTCACAACATGCCTATGAAGTAGGTACTATTACTAGCCCCATTTTTACAAATGAAAACATGGAAGCACAGAGAGGTTACGTTACCTACTCAAAGTCACACAGCTCATCAGTGGTGGAGTAGTAGACTTAGACCCAGGAATTATAGCACCAGACCTGTGCTCTTAACTAATAAAACAAGAGAAAAAGTAACTGAAATCATAAAGAAAGAAAAGGGTGGGGGGAGGTAGCGAGGGAGAGAAGATACTGTGTGCCGCAATAGAACGATACACACATTTGTTTTAAATACTTTAAAAATTAATGTAATGCCTCTAACATTTTATTATTAAAGGAAATATGGTTTTTTTAAAAATGTAAAGTGAAAAATAGACAACAAACGTCGAACTACTTAACCCCAAATAAATTAACTGCAAAGACCCAGAAACAAGCAAATAAAATCTCTCAAATAAGAAGCAGTTATGTTGTTTTTCTCCAAAATACCTCATGGCCATGGCTTCCCCTCTCAGAGCACAATGGGTGTCAGGGGCTGGATTTACATTTCTCCAGCGGCAAGTCTTCACTTTGCCTCTCTCGAGCATGCCTCGACCTGCCTGGCGTGAAAGCTCTATTTTATTCTTTTTAACCAAGTAAAAGAGAATCACATTGTAAAAAAGCCAAAGAGAGAAATGCCTGAGCTGAGAGTATAACAAAGCTTAACTATTAGTCTGTACTACTTGACCATTTGTCTTCTTCAAGACCAGCAGACTAGAATTGAGCAAATTCAGTCTATGGTGGAAGGAAGGAAGGAGCCAGTTCAGGCAGGTGCTGCGCTGGGAAGATGTTGGTCTGCATCATTCCCTTTTGACTGGATGCGTGCGTATCAGGTAGGCCCAGACCCGGGGAGGGCGGGGGTTCAGGTACAGAAAGAAAGGAAAAAAGAGAGGAGGAAGAGGATGGGGAGATGGAGGCAGTAGAACGGACCACGAAGAAGCCAGGAGGAAGGAGGAGCACTGAGAGAAATAAGAGAGAGAGAAAGAGAGAGAGAGAGGAGGTGAAGACAGAAAAGAGAGGGCATGCAGAAAGCCCTGCACCGCCCCAAGACTGCAGTTTGCCTCTTGAGGAAGGGGACACGAACAAGCTTGCAAAGCTCAGTAGCCTAAAATAGAGAAAATAGTTGTTGTTGTTTTTTTCTCTGTCCCTCAGCACAGACTTTAGGCAAAAATCTCTATCCACAAAAGAAGCAAATGTGTCTTTACCCTTTGAAAACAGGTCAGAATTGAGTTTTGTAAGGAAGTTTGTGTCATCTACAAGCCTTAAGCAAAATCCTCTATCGTCACTGCAGTATCCTCCAAGACACAAAGCAGGAAGGAACAGCCTTTTTAAAAAGCAATCTTCCCCTAAATAAAGCTGGTGCTGCGCAAGAGATGAAGATGCCAAAAGCCTCAAAGTAGCTTCACAGAACTCACAGAGGATGAGACAAAGGGTCATTGTAACTGTTTACAACCTCACAGTTTCCGTTGAGCAGGTTTTTTTTAATAGTCAAGGATTAGATTGTTTTAAAATAATAGTATTCAAGGCACTACAAATGCCAAGTCTTGTTCTTCAAAGCCCTCTATTCTGCCTACACCAACTGATTACCCCCTCCCCCCCTCCAGCGCAAGCATGGCCTGAGACTCCCACAAAAAAACCCACCACAGTCCCAGATCACCCACAAAATCACACACGAGAGGAGGCCTCCCCAAAAAGTAATTTATTTATTTAAAATTGTATATCTGTTCTTACATGTTTAAACTTCAGTCACCTTCAAAGTACTCTCGGCTTGATGCAACACAGCTATAGAGATGCCTTTTCCTTTCCCACTCCTCAAAACAGTTTTTGAACTTGTCAGTTTTGATGCTTTGGTGCTTCTGTCATTTTTTTGTTTCATCTCTTGCACATCAGCAGGGTGTTTCCCTTTGAGGACATTTTTCATCCAAGGAAACAAAAAAAAGTCACTGGGGGTAGACGGAACATGGAGGGTGGGGCACAGGCCACACCTCTCTAGAGCATGCCTTGACCTGAATGGCATTTTTTTTTTTTAAACTAAGTATAAGAAAATCACAGCAAGCATTAAACCTTAAACCTTTGGGTCAAAAACTGCTGAACACTCAGCGCAGTGTGGGCAGGTGTGTTGTCATGGTGGAAGAACAGGTCACCCTTTCACCACAACTCAGAATGTTTCTTCTGCAAATTGTGGCTCAACCTTCTCAAAACTTCCAGATAAAAACATTAGTTGGCCATCTGATCGGAGGAACAAATTCCGAGTGCACGACAAGGGACCCGCCCTCCAAAGGAAAAGTCCAGGGTTTTGGGGGGTTCTGCTGCTCCCCTCCCTTGTAGCACATTTAAGAAATTCAGAATGCGACGGAGATAAAATCAAGAAGGAAGGAAAGTCCATGATCCCTCTTTTCAGAATTTTTGTATCCCTTTATTTTTTGTTTTTTTTTGAGTTGGAGTTTCACTCTGTCACCCAGACTGGAGTACAGTGGCCACTCCTGGCCACTGCAGCCTCGACCTGCTGGGCTCAGGTGATCCTCCCACCTCAGCCATACAAGTAGCTGGAACTACAGGCGCACACTACCACGCCCGGCTAATTTTTTATTTATTGTAGAGACGAGGTTTCACCAAGTTGCCCGGGCAGGTCTCGAACCCAGGGCTCAGGCAATCCACTCACCTCAGCCTCCCAAAGCACGGGATTACAGGCTGAGCCACTGAATCCGGCTATATCTCTTTTTTTTTTTTAAGGTCATTTGCACCTAATTGTTGCTTTGACCAAAATGGATTAAAAATGTTTAACCTGATTTCTTTGCACTTACTAATTTACTAGTGATGTGCTGGGCCCTGTTTTATTTCATTTTGGTGCCAATGGTCTCAGAACTTGACTTTAAAAATCTATTTTTAAGAAACTCCACTGCAAGAAGACATGTTTATATCCAGAGGATTCCCTTCGAATGGTGCTGTGCTTGTGTGACATATTTAACAGAGAACTGCCAAGTTATTGGTATTCCATGCTTATCTGATGTCCTTTCCCAATACTAAAAGGAGATCAAGAAGGTAAAAATACATGATTAGTCTTTTTCAAATCTTCACAATAAGATTGAAATAATAGTCCACTGGGTGTATATTTGCACGCAGTTACCAAGACGTAATTAAAAAATCCCACGGTGAAACTTAATCACCCTCTGCCCTCTTAAACCAATCCTAGCTACAAGAGACTGCTAGGCAGTGACCCAGTTACTTCTTCAGCCGTCTTCATTAGTCCCAGAAACACCAAAGCCCTTTTTTGAGAAGTGGAAATCTATTTCTGTTATTCATTAACACCCTTAAAGCATATTCTGCCACTGTGAGATAGACGCCAACGAGAGGACCAAGGCGAGTCACAGACACAGAGCCTGATGAACAACCTCAGGGAAGAGGCCATGGCACCCACTTTTTCCGTAGTGGTGCCTGTCTAAGTCAAGTGTTTAGCTTTCAGATGGAGAAGGCAGAATTCTAACATAGATAAAATTAGGCTCCAAAGTCATTATGAAGTTAATGAACAAATGTAATCATCCCACAGATGCTCAGCACATCCAGAAAGAAGTTAAATACTCTGTTTTTATGGCTCTCTCTAAATTATCTCTTTAAGCAGGTGGCACATATTTCACAGATCAATGAAGAGACTAGGAGGGGTTCCTCAATTTTAAGGTTCTAGGTCTACACAAGCCTGGGAAAAGGGAACTGAATATCCAAAGTTTCTGAGATTAATTTTCTCAGCTAAGAAAAAGTCAATAATACTCCCCACTGGACAATCAACTGTAAATATCACAAAATGTAGATTACATGGAATTGAGAATCATGAAAAGATCATTCTGTTAATAAGCATTTGTAATTGTCCAATATGCCTAGAATTGGGCTAGACTTATAAAAAAAGGTATTTTCCTTAATAGCCTAAGGACATAAATAAGGTGACTCTTATAGTCCATCTTCCAAAAAAGCTTAAAACGCATGAGCACAGCTATATAAAGAGATTTGCTTCATGGGTGGTTCTGGAATTAGCTTGGCTAATTTACAGTCATGAGCTACGAAATGATAAACCCAGAAGTCAGCTGTAATGTGCTGGCCTCTTGAGATCTGTATTAATCTGGCCCGACTACCCTTCCACGCCCTCCCTGAAATTCCAACACATTCCCAGGGGGCTGAAGGGCTCAAGGTCACCTCCAGCTGTGACCTTCTTCCTCCGGGGGTGCCAGGTGTTCAACACAGCCCATTGCTCAAATTCCAGTGACAAAGTGGCCTGTGAAAAGAGCAGATCTCCTCAGAGGTCGGAAAGGGAAGACAACTTCCAAATTAGACAGGTGCGCCAACTCTCAGGGTGTGTGTCCTCTGCTCACTTCTGACCTGGGAGACCGTCCCATGATTCCTGCCCTGCACATGTCTCAGCCTCCATCCACAGGGTTTCCCCTGAGCCTCCTCCAGGGAGCCTCTATCTCTCCTCCACCTCCCTGCCTCTCAGCCACCCACTGCCTGGCCCCAAGACAGTGAGATTGCTGTAAGTCATTCTCCTTGTTTGCACTGACGTTGCCCCCAGGTGCCATCTATCTCTAACCAGAGTTACCCTCCCAAACAATGACAATTTCCTCCCCCCAAAAAGGAATCTGGTCATTGAGATCATTCATTATTTACATTGCCCTAGAAGAGTGCTATCATCATTATGTAACAGCCAAAAGGGAGGAAACATTCTAGAAATGTAGACCTTTAAAATTGTTACTATAATATACTGAATTGATTCCATTTTAAATGAAAAATACATGCTTTAAAAAGCTAAAAAGATAGACCTTAAACTTTAACTTCATTGAAATTTCAAGCAAAAAATTGTCACTATATGACAGGGGACCCAAAAATCCAGATTTTTTTAGATTAAAAAAGTGTGCATTTATTCTTACATGTTTAAACTTCGGTCACTTTTAAAGTACTCTTCGTTGTATGCAATACACCTATCAAGACGCTTTTTCCGCTGCTCAAAACAGTTTTGGAACTTGTCAATCTCGATGCCTTTTAGGGCTTCTGCCGTTTTTTGTTTCACCTCTTCCACATCAGCAAAACGTTTTTCTTTTTTTTTGAGTTGAAGTCTCACTCTGTCACCCAGACTGGAGTGCAGTGGCTGCTCCTGGCCACCGCAGCCTCGACCTGCTGGGCTCCGGCGATGCTTCCGCCTCAGCCTTCCAAGTAGCTGGAACTACAGGCATGCGCTACCACACCCGGCTAATTTTTGATTTATTGTAGAGATGAGGTCTCGCCAAGTTGCCCAGGTGGGTCTCAAACCCGCAGGCTCAGGCAATCCACTCACTTCAGCCTCCCAAAGCGCTGGGATTACAGGCTGAGCCATGGAACCCGGCTAACATTTTTCTTTGAGGACTTTTTTCATCAGAGGAAACAAAAAAAAAATTCATTCAGGGCAAGATCAGGTGAATAGGGAGGGTGGGACACGGGGGTCATGCAGTTTCTGGTCAAAAACTGTTGAAAACTCAGTGCAGTGAGCACAAGTGCATTGTCATGGTGGAAGAACCAGTCACCTGTTTGCCACAAATTGGGGCATTTCTTCCACAACGCAGCCTCTCACAGCTGATACACTGATGCTGATAGGTTCCTAGAACACTGACCTAGCAGAGGAAACTTGTACTACAAGGGGCCCACCCTCCAAAAGATAATTCCAGTTATCTCTGATCCTCCCCTTCATAAGAAACTCCAGCAAAAGACACATACCATGAAGAACAAAGACAAAAGGATAGAATCCTGCTGTATAATGATGCACTACACATTTCAGATATGAAAAAAGACTTAAGCCCTGAGACGGCAACCACGTATAATGACAGCCTGATGTGAAGACACGGAAAATAAGGTTATCCTATTCTTCAGCATGATTACTATAAATAATAATAAGAGGCCAGGCCCGGTGGCTCAGGTCTGTAATCCCAGCACTTTGGGAGGCCAAGGTGAGGGGATTGCCTGAGCCAACGGGTTCAAGACCAGCCTAGGCAACTTGGCGAGAAATCATCTCTATAATAAATTTTTTTAAAAATTAGCCAGGCATGGTAGCACACACCTGTAGTTCCAGCTCCTTGGAAGAATAAAGTGGAAGGATCACCAGAGCTCAGCAGGTCAAGGCTGCGGTAGCCAGGAGCATGCCACTGCACTCCAGCCTGGGTGACGGAGGGAGACTTCGACTCAAAAATAATAAAAATAATAATATTATTATTATTATTAGGCATCACTATGAAGGAGGACTATAATGGAGTCACACCACTGGTCAGCAGTCTTTTCAGCTATGGGCTTAAATGGACAAGAAGCCCAAATTGGGAGCTGAATGACCTCAATTTGAGAGCTCTTCACCCACCCCTTCCTCTTGGCTCTGAGCACAGATGCTCAGATCGCTGCTCACCTAATTTGTCTGTTGCCATTATGCATTTGCGTATAAGATTTCTTCTGCCTGCGCGACAGCTAGCTGTTCATGCACTTGGGTTCATTGGGAACAGCTGTTGGTGTTCATGGCCACGATCCATCTTCAGCAGCATTCATCCATCACACCTCAGTTGCAGCAAACCGAGTATTCAGGCAGGAAGCCCCCCACATCCCAGGAGCTCAGGGCAGCAAGTTGCTGATGGAGGCCAATCAGAGGCCTCCCCCCGACGCTGACCCCACCTGTGCTCTTCCTGCCATGATAATCATGTGCATTTTGTGCTGAGTCGGTCTTCATTTTAACTTGCTTAGAATGTTCAGTCGTGCTTGGTATGCTTGCCTTCCCAGTGAGATGGTCCAGAATCCAGCCCCTATCTGCTTGTTAAGCCTCCCACATTGCCCTTTACAGGGCAGCACATGGGCATTTACAAATGATGTCTGATGTCTCAACCCCCCATGCCAGCCCTAGGAAAAAATGTTACAAAAGCCAATTTAATTGTTAACTTCTCCGTTCCACCCTTGTATCCCCTTCCTTCCTCTTCCCCTCACCCCACCCTTCCATTGCCAGAAGCGCCCATGTCATCACTGTAGCAACTTACTTAGGCCTTTGTGGGGTGTATTTAGATTCAGTGGGGTCTGAAGCTCATACAAATTGGGGGGCCCTCATTAAGAAAGAGAATACAAAGCTATAAACGCAAAGCTAGGTGTGGAAGTGAATATTTATTTAGAAGGAAAAAATAAACGAGCACAAATTATAAATTTTTTAAAACCAATGACAAATTCAGGGCTGCTCTCGGCTCCATACATATTACCTTGTCACTGCATCCTCACCTAGTAGAAGGGCAGAAGGCATTAAAAGACTCCTTCAAGCCCTTTTATCATCTTCTTGAAAGACTTCTATGTTACATATAGATACAGAGACATGTTTTTGGCCACATGGTAGTATCTTCCAGAGTGAAGATAACTGAGTCCTTCCTCTTGCCGAGTTGATTGAAATTGGTCTTTTTGATGGAGAAAGGGCACACAAAACACACAGCTTCACAAGGAGACCCACTGCTCTCTGTAGTACAGTTTTCAGGTCCGCACCCTATAGACACAGGATGTCTGATAAAGTCTGTGCTACACAATTCTTATCATAAAGGAATAAATGTATGGTGTATTTACAATTGTATTACTTCGCCATCAAAAACAATCTTCACAGAAGAAACTTCGCATCGCTGGTGAAAGCCAAGTTCTTCCATTTGGGCACATCTGATGATTATAAGTGTTTCCCACAGACTGGCTTCTGGCTCATGCACAAAACTAACCTCTTCTCCAAGGAAGACAGGCAGCCATTCTTCTGGTGACCACAGACACTCTCACATCAACATGACCTTGGGCCCTGGACCTTCAGGTTATGGCTCTTGGCAAGTGGGCACAGCCTCAGGAAGGAGTGCTGGCAGAAACATACACAGCAAAATACATTTGTGCTAACCACCTAAATATATCTCACAAAACCAAAATGAAATGTTTTCCCCCTAGCTGGACCTAAAAATGCCTGTTGCCACTCCATCTCCACCCAACAAGAGGGGAAACTCAATGAAGGGGGAGCCAGAGTGGAAAAAATAATCTTCACCAGCTGCAGTGAATATATCTTCTGTTGTAGTCCATCCAGGCTGCTGTAACAAAATGTCTTAGACTAGGTAATCTATAGATGATAGAAATATATTTCTCACAGTTCTAGAGACTAGGAAGTCTAAGATCAAGGCGCTGGCAGATTTGATGACTGGTGAAAGCCACTCTCTGCTTGTCCTCACATGGTGGAAGGGCAGAGAGGGACTGACTGATTCTCTCAAACCCTTTAATAAGGACACTAATTCCATTCATGAGGGGAGACCTAATCACCTACTAAAGGCCCCACCTCTCAAAACTAATACATTGGGATTAAGTATCAACATGCATTTTGTAGGGACACAAACACTTAAACAATAAAATCTTACTTTTGCAAATTAAAAATATATATATACCCATTAAACACATTGCTTGGTCCTTCCTGTGAAAGTGAGGAGCCCTGAAGGCCAAGCTTCAATAACTTCACTGTAAGCCCAGCTTCAGGTCTCCCATTGAGAGGTGGGAAAGTGAATAACAGCTATTTCATCCTGTATTCTATGCATACCAACTCATTTCATTCTCAGCATTACCTCACGATGAAAGTAATAGTTTCAGTTTATAAATGAAAAGATGGAGGTTCCTAGCAAGTTCCTGAGAGTCCAAAAAAACTGCTAAAATAATTGAAGGAGCTAGTGGACAGAACTGGGATAAAGACATGCTTTGAATTGCACACAGATTCATACTGCTTTAGAGTTTCTTTTTTGTCCTATGGCCATTGATTAATTTTTTTTAATTTTACTATAGTAAGAACACTTCACATGACAGCTAACATCACAATGAATGTTCAACTGTACAACACGCTATTGTTGACTACAGTGTTATACAGCAGGTCTCTAGGGCTTATGTATCCTGCTTAACTGATACTTTATGCTCACTGATTAGCAATTCCTCAGTTCCCACTGCCCCTAGGCCTTGACCACCACCATTCCATTCTTTGAGGCTATGAACTTGACTTTCTTGGATACCTCATATAAGTGGGATCATGCAGTATTTGTCTTTCTGGGAGTGGCTTATTTCACTTAACACAATGTTATCAAGGTTGTTGCATACTGTAGGGCTGTCTCCTTAAGACTGAATAGTATTCTACTGCATGTATATACCACATTTTCCTCATCCATTCATCCACTGATGAACACTTAGGTTGTTTCCACATCTTGGCTATTGTGAATACTGCTGCAATAAATATAAGACTGTGGCTATCTCTTTGAGATCCTGATTTCAATTCTTTTGGATAAATACCCAGAAATGAGGAGGTTTCTAGGTTATATGGTAGTTCAAAATTTTTTTGATTTTTTGAAGATCTTCCATGCTGGTTTTTGTTTGTTTGTTTGTTTTGAGTTGGAGTCTCACTCTGTCACCCAGGCTGGAGTGCAGTGGCATGCTCATGGCCATCCCAGTGTCAACCTGCTGGGCTCTGGCGATCCTTCCACCTCAGCTTTCCTCCAAGTAGCTGGAAGTACAGGAGCGCACTACCACGCCCGGCTCATTTTTTATTTTAATGTAGTGACGAGGTCTCACCAAGTTTCCTGGGCTGGTCTCAAACCCACAGGCTCAGGCAATCCACTTGGCTTGGCCTCCCAAAGTGCTGGCATGACAGGCTGAGCCACCGAGCCCGGCCCTGTGCTGTTTTTGGCAGCAACTGTGCCATTTGGCGTTTCCACCAACAGTGGCAAGGAGTTTTACCATATCCTTGCCACTACTTGTCCTTAGTTATTGCTGTTTTCTAAACGATAGCCATCCTGAGAGATGTGAGACACTATCTCATGTGGTCTTGATTTTTAAATTAAAAAAAAAGTTATAACATATTTTAAAGAAAAGAAGAATAATTCACATTAACAGGGAAGTTATTGATAATAGGTTCATGCATTATGTAATTATTAAGAGTTGAATTGTGTCCCCTCAAAATATATGTGGAGGTCCCATTTCCCCCAGTGTTTCAGGATGTGGTCTTATGTGGAAATAAGGTCTTCACAGATTTAACCAGGTTAAGATGAGATCATCAGGATGGGGTCTAATCCAATATGACAGATGTCCCTATGAAAAAGGGGAAGCGTGGACCCAGACAAGCACAGAGGGAAGGAAGATGATGTGACAACACATGTCCATGTGACTGAAGTGTTGCAGCCACAAGCCGAGAAACCCCTGGTGTTCCTGGAAGCCAGGAGAAAGGCCTGGAGCAAGTATTCAGAGGGAGCATGGCCCTCAGTGACACCATGACTTTGGACTCCTGGCCTCCAGAACCATAAGAGAATTGTACTCATTTTCTAGGGCTGCAGTAATGAAGTGTCACAAAGTGAGCTGATTACAACAATAGAGTACAATTACCTTCCCTTGGGATATTTAATTTTGGGGAGAATACTTTATAACTGGAAGGGATGACTTTAACATGGCAAAACTCAAAGCAAGAGAGAAGATGGGGCACCAGTTACACCCTATACAGACAATTAGGTGTGCTGGGTAAACCTGATGGTGCCTACCACTTGGCCCATTAGAGAGTTCACGGATCATCTTTTTATTTTTTCCTTTTTTGAGTCGAAGTTTCACTCTGTTGCCCAGGCTGGAGTATGGAGGCACAATTACAGCTCACTGCAGCCTCAACCTTCTGGGCTCAGGTGATCCTTCAACCTCAGCCTCCTGAGTAGTCAGGATTACAGGCGTGTACCACCACGCCCAGCTAATTTTTTGACTTTATGTAGAGATGAGGTCTTGCTATGTTGCCCAGGCTGGTTGAACTCCTGGACCCAAGCAATCCACCCACCTCGGCCTCCCAAAGTGCTGGTGGTGTGAGCCACTGTACCCAGAGGGAGAGATTAAAATTTCTTATTATAGCTAGAAATCTGCAATATCTAATATGAGAATTAGAATTTACTTTGTAAAAAAAACTTTTCTTGTTTAATTTTAGGTTCTATTTCTTGATGTAATCTTTCTTAATTTTTAGAAATGACAAAATACATATTTTTTATTTGTTCACAAAAGGTCACTTTCTCATCAATCAAAGAACAACCATAAATTGTGCTTATAAGGACAAAACCATTTCAGAGACTAAAACACAACAATGATAGTAATTGAAATTGAGCAATAGCTATCTTTTTTGATAGAGAAGCCAAAAGTTAAAGTTCCAGTTGATATAACACCTGGGTGCTTTCAAATATAAAATTTTGTTTTGTTTTTAATGACTAGCATTTTTCAACATTCTGATAGTAACTTAACAACGGGAATACATTATTGTCATCCTTTTTATTTTGTCTTAATAGCAATAAACTAATTTAACTAATCTATTTCTATAAATTGAAATTAATTAAAAATCTTGGGCAAAAATAGTATCCGAGTCACATATAAAATTCTAAAAAAAAGTTTCCATTTGATCATAAATATCATAAATATTCCCTCACCAAAAAAGTTTGGTCTGGGAGAATTTCACTTCCTGTTGTTTGAGTCTGAAGTAAAATGCATTTATGTTTTTTTAATCCTATATTGAATATTGAGATTCGCTTATAGTGTGAGCAATGCTTGGGCTTCTTTGAGCTAATAGCAAGAAAGTTCACAGTTAGCCCTGTTCACAAGAAGATAAATTAGTCCCTCCTCCTTTCTTACCTCTTCTTCATACTTCATTCATGACTTCAGGGCAGACAGCAGTTCCAACGATGGCCACAAAGCATCCCATCCCACATGTAGTTCATTCAATGTGAGTCTGGCATTCTTCCATGGAGAACCGGAGTCTCCTCCCTCAAAGTGGAGAAGGAAGCTACTGCTGCTTTGACCAACAGATTACAGCGGAAGTGACTTCCAAGGTGGGGTCATTAAAGTGATGCAGCCACCGCCTTGCCCTCCGAAATACTCTCTTTGAAGCTTTCAGCCACCATGAAAGCAACCCACTGCCCTGAGGCTGTCTTGCTGGGAGGAAGCCCAAAGTAACCCATGGGAAGACACCACGTGGAGATGAGACTACAGGAAGAGAGAGAGATGCTTGGCCAGCTGCAGCTATTCTAACACCCTGAGCACCACATGAGAGACCCCCAAACCGGAACTACTCAGCTGAGCCCTTCCTGACCCACAGAAACTGGAAAAGATAATACAATGATCATTGCTATTTCAAGCCACTAAGTCTGGGAGTAATCTGATGTGCAGTAGTGACAATGAGAACAGGCTTCAACTTTACATAGCTTCCTCTTTTACTTGAAAAGCAATGCTTCTAATATTGCTGCTTCATGTCTGTTTAAATATCTTTTATTGTGAAATGAGGACATGATATCTAGGTCAAGAGTCCCCCTGGCCCCAGCAATTCCTTATCTGAAAGAGAAAAGAGAGGAGAACCCTATGAGATGTCAATCCACATGAAGAGCACAGGGAGAGATCAGTTACAGCCAGCTTCCTCTGACGAACTGTGAGCTAGCTAATTTAATGGTCTTTGTCGCCTAATCCAGAGAGGGCAGGGAAGAAGGTAAAAGACATGAGTACCAAACCACAGAGTTATTTTGAAATGCAAGCAACATGGAATCAGCAAGGCCCAACGGTTACAGAACAAGGAGGAATTTTTCTATTCCCTTCTGCCTATTGAAATTGCCTCTTTTATTGCAAAAGTTATCCATACCCAATGGCAGCAGCCATTGAAGTGGAAAGGTGTGAGTTCCATTACTGCACTTACAAGCTGCTCGACTTTGGGCAAGTCATTTAACGTCTTTGAGTCGCTGCATTTTCATCAGTAAAATGGAACAACCACACATATTCTGTGGAGCTGTAAGGATGAAAAGAGATTGCACATGTTTGTAGTGTGCTTAGCACAGGCCAGGTCCTTGGAAATGATGGCTATCTTTCCACCTTTCTTGTCTACTATTGGTTCTGCTGCTAATTAGCTGTGTGACTTTAGGACACTGATTTCATCAAAGAACTAAAAGTAGATTTACCATTCAACCTAGCAATCCCTTTGCTGGGTATATGCCCTAGAGGAGCATCAATTGTTCTACCAAAAAGACACCTGCATTCATATGTTTATCACAGCACTATTCACAGTTGTAAAAACATGGGCCAGACAGGTGCCCATCAACGGTCAATTGGATAAAGAAAATGTGGTACATATACACCACGGAATATTACACAGCCATAAAAAAGAATGAAACATGTCCTTTGCAGCAACATGGATGCCGCTAGAGGCCATTATTCTAAGTGAATTAACAAAGAAACAGAAAACTCAATGCTGCTCGTTCTCACTTAATAAGTGGAAGCTAAACACTGGGTACACCCAGACATAAAGATGGGAACAACAGACACGGAGGACTTCTAGAGAGGGAGAGAAGGAAGAAGGCAAGTTTTGAAAAACTAATTATTGGGTACCATTCTCACTATGTGGGTGACAGTTTCAATAAAAGTCCAAACCACATGATCATACAAGATGCCCATGTAACAAGCCTGCACGTGTACCCCTTGAATCTAAAATAAAATTAAATAAATAAAAAATTTTAAAGAAACTTACTTAACCTCTCTAAGCCTCTTCATGGTCCTTGGGGCTCCCTCTGCAGCCTCAGCCTCAACATCTCACTATGGCCCTCACCTCAACTGCACCAAACCACTCACAGTCCCCACAGTGGCAAGCTCTCTACTCTTTAACCAGCCTTCTCCTCTTTATCCAAATTGTTATCTTCTGTTTCATTTTCTGGCCTCAACTCAAGCTTCACCTTTCCACAAAGCCCTCTTTGACTCTACCAGGCAGGAATTTGTTTTCCAGATTTCTATGCCAAAAACAGTCTAATGAGTACTTCTAGTCTAGAATTTACCATATTCACTGAAATGACCTTTTTGTCTTTTCCAGTTCAATTCCCAAGGACAGGGACTCATCCATCTTTAATCTCATTATTCCCAACATAATAGGATCATAGGAGCTCAGTCAATGTTGGTTGGACATAGAATGAAGACCATACAACAAACCTGAATTCACCCCGCTTCTGATCATAAATTCACACCACTTCAGCTCCTTTGGGCTTAACAGGCTTTGGATGTTCTAAACTTGTACCAACTGATGAGAAAAAATTTCAAAATGTTGTACACGACTGTGTCCCTTTTAAGTCATCATGGCATAACTGACTGGTTTTGGTATGAAGACTTTTAAAATCACTTAATATATGAGGTAGGATCCCCCCCCCCAAAAAAACCACCCAGAATTATCTTGTTGGAGGGCAGACCCCTTATAGTCCAGGCTTCCCCCACTAGGTCAGTGCTCTAGGAATCATCGGCATCATGTACCAGCTAGTGTTGTGAGAGGCTGTGTTATGGTAGAAATGTTCCAAGCTGTGGCAAACAGATGACTGGTTCTTCCACCATGACAATGCACCTACTCACACTGTGCTGACTTCAGCAGTTTTTGACCCCATGCCCCACCCTTCCTAGTCAGCCAGTCTCATCCCAAACAACTTTTTTTGTTTCCCCAGATTAAAAACATTCTCAAAAAGAAATGTTTTGCCAACGTGGAAGAGATGAAACCAAAAAATGGCAGAAGCACTAAAAGGCATCAGAACAGACGAGTTCAAAAACTGTTTTGAGCAGTGGAAACGTGTCTCGATAGGTGTATTGCGTCAAACGAAGAGTACTTTGAAGGTGACTGCAATTTAAACAGGTAAGAATAAATACACAATTTTTAATAAATAAATTATAGCTTTTTGGGAGGTCCCCTCTCATATGATCTTTTATTTTTCTTCCTTATATTCAGTCTGGACTTTCCATTTTAAATTCACATCCGGAATCAAATTTGTGTCTTAAAGGGCGAGACTCCATGAATGGAAGTTCACAAAGAATTTTCCAGCATGGGAAAGACAGAAAACGAGTCTAGAAGGGAAAGTGGCAAGACAGACAGGGTGAGAAGGGTGGTCAAGAGCCTGGGGCTTTACCCCTGAATGACTTGAGTTTGAGTTTGTCCCTGGCACACATTTGCTGTGTGTCCTTGAGCCTCAATGTTCTCATCTGTAAAATGGAGATCATAACTGCACCAGGCTGTAACAGGGATTGATGGAGATAACCTGGGCAAACTCCTCAGTGTCGTGTGGTAGTCAGTTTGGGCTGTCAGAACAAAATCCCACAGACTGGGTAGCTGAGACATCAGAAATGTATTTTCTCATAGTTCTGGAGGCCCGAAGTCCAAGATCAAGCTTTGGTTTCTTCTAAGGCCTCTCTTCTTGAGTTTCAGAAAGTTGCCTTCTTGCTTTGTCCTTTCATGGTCACCCTTCCATCTGTGTGTATATTTCTTCTTACAAGGATGTCAGTCATATCAGTTTAGAGTCAACACATGTGATCTTGTTTGATCATAATTAACTCTTTTCTTTTTTTTTTTTTTTTTGAGTTGGAGTCTCACTCTGTCGCCCAGACTGGAGTGCAGTGGCCACTCCCGGCCACCGCAGCCTCAACCTGCTGGGCTCCGGTGATCCTTCCGCCTTAGCCTTCTAAGTAGCTGGAACTACAGGCGCGTGCTACCACACCCGGCTAATTTTTTGATTTACTGTAGAGATGAGGTCTCACCAAGTTGCCCAGGCGGGTCTCGAACCCGTGGGCTCAGGCAATCCACTCACCTCAGCCTCCCAAGGTGCGGGATTACAAGCTGAGCCACCAAGCCCGGCTAATTAACTCTTTTCAAGGTCATCTCTCTGAAATACAGTCACACTCTAAGGCACTGGGGCGTCAACATATGAATCTGGGAAGGGACATAATTCAGCCCAGAATACATAGAAAGCTACAATTAATCAAAAAAATAAGCCAGGCATGGTAGCACACACCTGTAGTTCCAGCTACTTGGAAGGCTAAGGCAGAAGGATGAGCCCAGCATGTCGAGGCTGTGGTGGCTGTGAGGCTGTGAGCGTGCTACTGCACTCCAGCCTGGGCGACAGAGTGAGACTCTCACTCAAAAAAATAAAATAAAATAAAAGTAAAAGGGCCAGATGCAGTGGTTCACACCTATAATCCCAGCACTTTGCGGGGCTGAGGTGAGAGGATTGCCTGAGCCCATGGGTTTGAGACCAGCCTGGGCAACTGGGTGAGACCACATTTCTACAGTAAGTCAAAAATTAGCTGGACGTGGTGGCTCATGCCTATAGTTCCAGCTACTTGGAAGGCTGAGGCGGAAGGATCTCCTGAGCCCAGCAGGTCCAGGCTGTGGTGGTCATGAGCGTGCCACTGCACTCTAAAGAAAGCACATGTGAGAGTGAGCACTTCTGATGTTGTGCTTTGTCCAAACCTACCTTGTCAGTTACAATACTGATGTCTTTTAATTAAACTGTAAGTGCCATGAGCTTGCGGGAGGGCTTGGTCTTTCTTCTCTCACTGATGATCATCAAGGCCCTGTCTGATCCTCAGACGCCAGCAGCAGCATCTCCTGCCTCCACAACGGGCCCTGCTCCGAGTCTGGAACAAGCCTCAGGTCTTCCCAGAGGCCATTTCTTCTGGTTGGAGAGCAGTGCCTCTTCCCCCTCTATGCCCTCTCCTGGCCTCTTGTTGGCTGTAGACTAGGCCCTCTATGCCTCTCTCAACCCTCTCCATAGGTGCCACTAGGCAGTCAGCTCCACCCACACAAAGACTCTTGTCTGTTTGTTCCCTGACTTATCCCGGGCCTCCAACACAGTTCCTGACATTTCATGGACCCTCTTTTGGGAAATATTGCCAGAGTCAGCAATGACACCATTCTCTGAGCCAGGCTTTGCTTAGTTTCTTTGCCATGAACAGTAAGAGAGAGATCTCAGGACGCCATTGCTAAACAGGCTAAACAAAGTTCAGAAATGACCCACACAGCTTTCAGCCTTCCAAGAGTGAGACTTTCTATTTTTTTTTCAATGTCCAAGCAGTCCAGGGAAGTCACAACCACTCCCTGGGGTAGATTCAGAGAGCTGAGCCCACATCCCGCAGCCAAGCCCTGCCGGCCTAACCTGGCTACTTAAAAAAGAAAGCATTCTGACATCCTGGCTCTTCATATTACCTCACTGATGCAGATACAGTGACTTATGGGAACCCAGTCTTAATTTTATTATCCCATGTAGAGTAAGTACAATGGCAGGCTTTTTTTTTTTTTTTTTTTACAGGAATTTGACAATTATCACACACGCACTCTCCTTTCTCAATACGTAGAATCCATCTCTTGGAAGGCAGACCACTGACCTTACTATAAGCTACTAAAAAAAAAAAATAATAAGAAGGCAGTGGTCACAATTTATCTGATTTAATCAGTGAGGAAAAAACATCCAATGTGTTGAGTGTTAGGGGAGCTTTAGAGCCATAAAGGTGAATTTAAGAAAAGAGTCTGTGAGAAAGCACAAAATACCTGTTTTAGAAGGGAAGAAGGGAAAAGGGAATGAGAGAGGGAGAAGGAAAGAGGAAAAAATGAGAAAAGGAGGGAATGGAGGGAGAGAGGGAAGACGAGAAGAGTGAAAGAAGAAAGAGGGAGGGAGGTCAAGGTAAGGAGGGAAGAGAAAGAGAGAAAGAAAAGAAGAGAGGAAAGCTCAAGTTCCCCCAGAGTTTTCCATAGTACTTTAAACATATTAGGTACTTAATAAGGGTTTGCTGAATTGAACTGAGTTGCTCAAGTATCTTTAATGTCATTTTTGCTATTCCAGCCTCACTTTTTAAGCATTTTCTCTAGAGAGAGGTAAACACAAAAAGAAAGCATTCATTCCACACCCTTCCCACCACACATGGGAGCTGGCAGTGGGCCAGGCCAGCCTCTGAGAGGACAGGACAAACTGATCCACACACTGTCTTGGAGCTGGCCTCCTCGCAGGATTGTAAAACAGTCTCGGAAATACAAGTGTCCCTGGTAGGTAATTCACTCTTGAGTTGAAGCCATTGGTTTTTATTCATAAACAAAGTCCTGAGTAAGCAGTTGCAAGACTCTTTTTTTGTCTGTGTGTTCAAAGTGAGGCCAAAAGAAGTAAAGCCAAATGCAAACAGTGGAGAGGTATAAATAAACAGCCACAGCAGCTGAGTGCCAGGAAAGTGCCCAGCATGACTAAAGGAGACAATGTAACAGGTAAACTTCCCCCTAGCTTGGCTGATGCAGTTCCTCGAAATAGTCATGCTCACAGCATCCTTTCTCAAATACTGATACAACCCTCAGCCCATACCATTACCTGCGCTGGGGAAACCAAGGGACCCCCTGCCTTCCTAGCGGAATTTAAAGTTCTGTGGAGGTCACGTTTCAGGGATGCACCAATCTATACGCCTTTGCTTGTGTGCCTATTTGGTTCTATTTTTTTCTAAATAATATGCCTACAGAAATCCATATTCGCAGCATAGATGATAAAGGTTTAGGGCTGCCAAAATGCTTTCCGAAGCCATCTTGAATTAGAGGCAATACACTGACACTGACGAGGGTTAAGAAAATGATGCTGTGGGCCTGGCACGGTGGCTCCCAGCACTTTGGGAGGCCGAGGTGAGGGGACTGCTTGAGCCTGTGGGTTCAAGACCAGCCTAGGGAATTTGGCGAGATCTCATCTCTGCAATATATCAAAAAATTAGCCGGGCGTGGTAGCGCGCATCTGCAGTTCTGGCTACTTGGAAGGCTGAGGCGGGAGGATGGCCTGAGCCCAACAGGTTGACGCGGGGGTGGCCGTGAGCATGCCACTGCACTCCAGCCTGGGTGATAGAGTGAAACTGTGTTTCATATCCTTCCAGGGTAAAACTTGATAAACTTATGTAAGATAATATAATATTGATTTCAAATTGAGGTATACAAAAAAGGCATTGATTTACTGGTAACAGAAGTAAAATGCCCTCTTTCAGTTCAGGATCACTATTTTCTTTGATAGCAAAGAGACGACTCATTTAAAAGACTAGAAAGATAACAAATATTTGTCTTCAATAAAACACAAAACAGACATATTAGAAATTCCAAGTATTTATGATATTTACATTATTTGAAAGTAAGAATATTAATATGTGCCTACCATAAAAGCTACTCACAAGACTAAAAGCCAATTTTGAGTAAGACAAGTATTTACAGAGAGGAGGAAAACACTTAAATATTATTTGCATAATCTATGGACATAATATTGCTCTTACTTCAATAAGTATAAATTTGTGTTTTATTAACTCATCACAGGATACATATCTTATTGAGTAGCATAATAGATCGCTATAGTTGTATGGCTGTAGATAGTACAACTAAATGAAAATAAATATAAATATCATCCCCCTTGAATATCAATGCAGAAACAAGTACTATGCTTGGATAATGTTTCATTCCACAATATTCATTTTATTAAAAAAAAAAAAAGCAAGATTATATTAAATGAAAGCTGACTTAGATGCACAGAGCCTTTCTGGCCGCATCTCACCTGCTGCACACCGAGGCAAATATAAAAGCCAGCAGGAACCCACCCAGCCTTTCCTGCACCCTGTCCCTTCCCCTCTCTCCAAGGAAACTAAACATCTGCTTTCGTCCAAACCCAAGTGCTAATGAGAGTTGGTAACAGCCAACAAACTGCACAAAAGCGACCTTTGCCACACCTGGATATCTCTGATGCCCGCTATGGGGCAATGGGTTGCTTGTGTCCACGTCGCTGACAACCAACGGCCTTTTAGCAGCAAGAGGGAAAGGGGGAGGAGAAGTGGTCCCAGAACTTACTGCGTTTGCATTAAGTGCGCCCTGGTGGGCGTAATTGCCCACGACCCTCTGAAAAAAGAAAAAGGAAAAAAAAGGCCTGCAAAACTCAAGACATAGCAATCCCAGCCCCAACGGATCCAGAAAACCCTTTCAGACCCCAAACTTTGAAGCGAACCCCAGAGAAGCCTGGCGCTCCCGGCCACCGCCACCCACCCGCGGAGCCCGAAAGCCCGGGGCCGCTCGACCACGCATGCGCCGCGGCGGGCCCGGCCGGTCGGGCGTGGGAGCCGCGCGGACCCAAGCGCACACAGTACCAGCTTGTCCATGGCGCTGCCCTGCCGCGCTCCGCGGGGACTCGCCGCGCAGTGTCCGCGGCCGGGCCAGTACACGCCGCCGCCGCCGCCGCAGCCGCCGCCGCCCCCTGCCCGCAGCCGCTCCTCGGAGCCCGCCCCGGCCGCCGACTGCCCCACGAGCCGGGATGTTTGCTGCTCTCGGGGTTGCCATGGCAACTGCCGATGCTCCGCCCGGCCCGGCCGCGCTCCCGCCCCTCGCTCCTCCCGGCCGGCGCTTGCACTTGCTCCGGCGCCCGGCGCCCTGCCTCGCAGCCCCGGCCTGCTAGCAGCCGGCCCCCCGCGAGAGGAAATCCAAGACCTTTGGATTTCTTGGAGCCCCGTAGGCCGTTGCTTTTCTTTTCTTTTTTTTTGAGTCGGAGTGTCACTCCGTCGCCCAGGCTGGAGGGCAGTGGCACGCTCACGTCCGCCCCGCAGCCTCGACCTCCTGGGTCAAGGCGATCCTTCCGCCTCAGCCTCCCGAGTTGCTGAGACTACTGGCTACGCCGCGACGCCTGGCTAACTCATTTATTTTTGGAGAGATGAGGTCTCGCCAAGTTGCTCAGGTTGGTCTCGAACCCCTGGGCTCAGGCAATCCTCTCGCCTCAACCTACGAAAATGCTGAGATTACAGGCGTGAGCCACCGCGCCCGGCCCCGTATGCCATTTGTTACCTGTTTTGCATCAGTTTTCTGTTAGGTCTCAACTGAATGTTATTTCTAGTATCATCTATAGCCAAGTCCACGTGTTTGGAATCTGTTTGAATGCAGACTTATCAGTGTTTCTAGTTTTAGGAGAAAAAAATTCAAAGTGGAATTAGGTTTAACTCGCATATCTCCCCAGTTTTGAATTATTGGTCTTAGATGATAAATCTTAGATTTTTCTTCACAGCTGTTTCTCCAGCTTAGAGCTCAATAGACGTTTTTAACCCTGAGTTTTAACCTGGAGGTGACAAAGATAATTTCCTTGACGCTGTCTGCCTATCAGAATAATACCTGCGTTGGCATGTGTGAATTCCAGGGAACTTTGCCCTAAAGTACTTTCTTAAGAAATTTGAATAGAAATACTTCATATCTGCAAACTCTCTTTTCTCATCTGGGCCAACACTGGCCAATAGAAATACAATGTAAAACAAATAAATAAAAATTTTTAAAAATTTAAAAAATGAAATATAATGTGCAGCACATGTGAAAGTTTATATTTTCCAGGACCCACATTGAAAAAGTAAAAGAGGCCGGGTTCAGTGGCTCAGCCAGTAATCCCAGCACTTAGGGAGGCCGAGGCGAGTGGATTGCCTGAGCCTGCAGGTTCGAGACCCACCGGGGCAACTGGGTGAGACCTCGTCTCTACAATAAATCAAAAATTAGCTGGGCGTGGTACCACGTGCCTGTAGTTCTGGCTACTTGGAAGGCTGAAGTGGAAGGATTGCCGGAGTCCAGCAGGTAGAGGCTGCAGTGGCTGGGAACATGCCACTGCACCCCAATCTGGGCAACAGAATGAGCCTCCAACTCAAAAAAAAAAAAGAGAAAGACACAGGTGAAATTAACTTAATAGTACATTTCAATTTATTTATTCATTAATGAATACATTCATTAATATATTTCATCTAAAATCTTATTTAAATATGCTACCAATGAAAAAAATTATTCATGAGACATTTTACATTCTTTTATCATACCAGTCCTTGAAATCTGATGTGTATTTTATACTTACAGCACACCTCAGTTTGGACTCACTCCAGTTCAAGTGCTCTATGGTCAATTTGACTGGTGGCTACTGTATTGGACAGCACTGGTCTACTAAACTATAAACCCTAAGAAGCCAGCCCCAAAACTCCATGAGGAGGAGGAGAGGATTGCATCTGCTCTTAAGGTCTGTTAGATATCTGATTAACTCTTGAACAATTATTCCAATTCTTACAAGGAGAAGGGGGAATTCTGTTTTTTTGGAGTTAGAGTCTCACTCTGTCGCCCAGGCTGGAGTGCAGTGGCATGCTCACAGCTACCGCAACCTTGACCTGCTGGGCTCAGGTGATCCTTCCGCCTCAACCTTCCAAGTAGCTGCAACTACAGTCACTCGCCACCACACCCGGCTAATTTTTTGATTTATTGTAGAGTTGAGGTTTCACCAAGTTGCCCAGGCTGTTCTTGAACCCATGGGCTCAGGCAATCCTCTCACCTCAGCCTCCCAAAGTGCTGGAATTATAGACATGGGTCACCGTGCCCTGCTGGGAATTCTTTTTTTTTTTCCCCCTATTTTTATTTTGGATTCCCCCTATTTTTATTTTGGATTCAGAGGGTACAACAGCATGTTTGTTACATGGACATAATGTGCAGTGGTGGGGATTGTACCCTGCAGGTAATTTCTGAACCCTAGCCACCTCCCTCCCTCCCCCCCTTATTGATGTCCCCACTGTCTGCTATTTCCACCTTTGTGACCATTTAGCTCCCGCATATGAGTGAGAACATGTGGAGTTTGGTTTTCTGTTTCTGAGTCTGTTCACTCAGTATGATAATCTCCAGCTCTATCCATGTTGCTGCAAAGGACATGAATGTATTCTTTTTTTATGGCAATGTAGTATTCCATGGTGTGTATGTACCACATTTTCTTTTCTTCTTCTTCGTCTTTTTTTTTTTTTTTTTTTTTTTTTGATGTGGTGGACAGGGCCCCCACCACGGGGTAGAATGGGAAGCGGACAGCCCACACACCCACGA